>BGPR01014369.1:0-24629 GCA_013235015.1 Araneus ventricosus | reverse complement strand
GGCGAAGTCCTTGAATTCTACGGTACCTAACCTCCGGCCATTGTTATTGCTGAAAAGTAAGCGACTTTACGAAATACAGAATCCAAATAAACTTGGAATGTGCCAGATACATTTCTAAGGACAATTAGTTTAATGTAGACCTTACACCCTCCTGGGTAGGCTGGGCCGGAGCTGGTTGTAAATTAGTTTAATGTCAATCGTTTACAAGTTTAAATGAATTGGAGAGAGAGAGAGAACGAAAAAGGGGGGGGGGAATGGAATTTTCTCATTTCAACTTAGCCTTTTCTTAAAAAATGAATCTTGTTACACATGCAATGTTGAAAGAAAGGAAAAGGACTGATTTTATAACAATAAGTGATTATGAATTATCGTTGTATCAAAGCAAATTATGTTTTAAAAAAACTGCATAGTTTGTGTTTTGAAAAGCTTCTGCCTTAGCTAAAGAATTTATTTTCTAGCTTGGGTTGGATTACAGAAATTTAAAATTAAGTTCGTCACAACTTCCTGCAGGAATTTAATAACAAGCATGTTTTGAATATTTCATAAACAAATAAGTTTCATTCGAGGGTATACATGTTGAAAGATAATATAATTCAAAAGATTTCAATCCTGCTTGCGAAAAACATTTTTGTAACAAAAAAAAATGCTTTTGAAGTGAAATGCCAATCATTGTTTTTAAGTAATCATTAAAATAAAGCCGATATGAAATATCGAGAGTAGGGTTTTTACTTTATCATGCTCAGATCAAGAGAGGATTTGATTGTAATTCAGTGAAAAGATCTTTTTGTATTTATTTTTTCTTATATTTACTTATTTATTGAGCATGAAAAGTAAAGAAATTTAGAAAATTATAAATCGTAGCTCATTCTTCAAATGCATTAGGTTTTAGGAAAATGTAAGAAAAGGCAAAATGTAATAAATATATCTTGAACGTTTATTATTTATTTCTCTGAATTATACAATTCGACAAGTTTTGAATTACAGATCGACATTTTTTTAAATGATGTCTACTCATCCGAATAGGTTTATACTCTATGACATAATTTATAACAGTCGCATGAGTTCATTGTTATTTCCTTTAAAGCTATACTTGTAGCGGTTACAATTCACTGCCTTCTCCTTTTTATGGTAGGTGGCGCTACTAGAGCCATCCGGGTTTTTCCCATGACGCCTCTCTCTCTTCTATTCTGTGTACTTGTCTTGTGTTGTTGTTCTCTGTCTTGAGTCTTGTACCTTTTAATGTACTGTATCTTGGAACTTAGCCATCTAATATAAATGGTTCCTGAAATTGAATTAATTCTTCCACAGCGGCAATCCATATAAACATGAGTCTCGTCCCTCTACACACTTACAAAGCTGAATAAAAATGATAGACAGACATGACACATTTCCGCGGAAACGCGGATTTCCACATTTCGGCATCGAATTTAATCATTCTTGGGATCGATGCAAATCTGCATTAAAATTTTTGGTAATGCTTTAGGGGGAGGGGGTTGCGCACACAAAAGTCTTGAATAGCACGCAAACAAAAACTGCGCGTCTTGTGCACATTCAAAATAATGTCAGATTTGATAGATAAAAGATCAGGAAGAATGTATATTGAAACATATTCTTCATTTTAGAGTGTTAAATACAAAATGATGAGCAAAGAGCAGTTTGCTGTTGAATATTTTAGAAAAAAAGATTTTTCGCGTGATGCTATTGATAGTAACATGTGCAAAAATTTTAGGTCATCAAGCAAATGGTACTAAGAGGAACTGGATAGTAAGAAAAAAGCAATGAGAAAAAATAAAGACCCCCCCACCCAATCAAAGAAAGAGAGCAAAATTTGGAAAATGGAGAAAAATAGCAAACTGAAGCATAAAAGAAAATTTGAACTGTTATCTCAAAAAATGAGAAACAAAAGTCTTAATAATTATGTATAATCAAAATAAGTATTTACATCGCCATATTTTTCAGCGAGATAATTTTTACTATAAAAAAAAAAACCTTTTACGTAATTCATTTTTCATCTATTAATTTTCTTTTCATTCATTAATTTTCTTTTAAATAATAATTCTACAATATTTTTAATATTTCAAGCATTTTTTGTTTAAATTTATTCATTTATTGTTCAATTAATAATACTTAATTTACTTCTCGGTGTTTACGTTGGACACGATTCCGTATTTGTGAAGTTCAGCTTTTTTTGTTCCAAGCCTGTGTCATGTCTGGATAGAAGATAAAATAAAAAATGAAAAGTTAACGTTTTATTTCATTCATTAAATTATCTGCAACAGAAATGAAAAAAATATTAAGAAAAACCCACAGGAAAAAAAATCATATAAGGCATAGTGAGCATACGGCTTACAGTGTTTAAATTGTTGAGAATTCAAGCTCTATTGCTTAATCAGTGTTCACCCTGTAAACCTCCAAGCTAGCAGGAACAACGACCGGTATCATTTTTTTACTTTCTCGTATACGAAGTATACAAAGAGAAAGTATTGTAATCGGCAAAAAATTCGAACTCCAGATTTTGTCGAATCTCCACGTTTTAGACTCCCTGAGTCCGAAAAACACAATTTTGGAATTATGTCTTTATGTCTGTGAACACGATAACTCGAAAACTATTAGAGATACAGGGATGACATTTGGTATGTGATCTTTACACATAATTTGTAGGTTTCTATCAAATTTTGGAGAAAATCTTTCTACGGGAAGTCTGTCTATCTGTCTGTCCGCGGTCATGTGAACACTATAACTCAAAAACTTAAAGCTAGATGGATAAAATTTGGTACATAGTTTTGTCATCAGGAATGTAGGTCCGTATCAAATTTTGACCAAATCCGTCGAAGGGTTGACTGTCTGTCGGTCTGAATATTCGAATACATGTGAACACGATAACTCCTAAACGCTATGACTTAGATAAATAAAAATTGGTATGAGGTCTGCTAACATTAATTGTTGATCTGTGCCTAATTTTGGTTTCAATCGGTTCAAAAAAGGCGTTCAAATTGCATATTTGGTTTTCTTTGCCATACTATTACGCAAAAGAAAAGAAAAGTCGGGACCTTGGAGCGTTTTACTGCCGTTTGGCTTGTTTTTCTCACTTTTTTTAGGGAACATACGAGAAAGCTTAGGGGAGACCACTCCCGCAGGTTTTATTTCATTTTCATGCCATTGATTTTCACTAATATTTTAGAAGTTTTTAGTATGTAGACGATTTGAGGTATGATTTCTGACTACGGAGTGACAACTAAATCCTATTAATATCATCTAAACTCCTGTGGTTTCTGTTTATGTAGCATCTTTATATTAGTAACAAAAATGTCATTTTTTTTATTGAAACAATATACGCAATGATTTTAACTAAAATGTAATGAATTTAAAAAAAATCAAAACAAAAAAGTTCACATTGCTACATTTTCATTATAACAAAATTTAAAGCAATTTCCGGGAGATATTTGCTCGATCGGAAATGCAGGAGCATATAAATATAGGTAAAATAGGACGTATGTCTAGAGTTGCCATTGGATAATCTTATGTTTTTCCAAATTCCCGATCGCTTCTGTGCTGAAATACAGTTGTTTCATAAAATACTTGGCTATCAATTGAACAGAATTTGAACTTCAGATTTTCATGTTTATCTTTTCTCTTTCTCTTGTCATATGACATTTTTTTTTTTTTAAAAAGATAAGAAATGACAAATTGCAGGGAAAAGATTTAAAACAGAATTTTACTTGCTTTCACAACAACAAAACAGAAAACCAGTATTAGTCTCCTCCTTACCAAATATCTTCAAGTTAACGTTTTTCAAAACCTTACATGATTTAATATACAGTTCTGTTCTTAAATGCGTAACGATTTCAAAATTGATTTAAAAATGTTTTAAAAAATGAATCAAATATTGCTCATTTGTCATCGACGAATCATAGTTCAAAGTATGAAATTTTTAACACAAGTGTCACCCTTTCAGCACTTCAAAAGATTTACTACGCAGTAGAAAATACTTAACATATATGGAATGCCATTCTTTATATTTATGGATGGAAAAACCATGCAATTTATTTTAAGTTCGCATTTGAGAGAAATCTAAGCAATTTCTTTAAAATATTGAAAGTATTTGAAACATTTCTACAACTGTACTTTTTTTTTCTTCGAAAAATACCATTATGTCTTGAATCTTTATACTAATAAAATAAAACGTATTCTAATATTGAATTTTTTAAAAAAAACTTTCCCAAAATGCCTTTAGTCTAAAATTCTTGAAATACTGCAGTTTTTAATATTTAAATGCTAAAAAAATTGTTGAAAAATATTTTCAGAAAAAAATTATAATTGTTTTAAGTGCGACATATTCCTTTTCTTTAACTGTACATGAGTTCTAAATTTTCAATATAAATAACAATAGATTTTACAATAAATAAACACTTGAGGGAATGTTTTACAGTTAGGTGCATTTTATTGTTTAAATCAATAGATAAACAAGTTATTCGATTAGAGAAAGTGTAAGAAAATGTGAACGTGAATGAATAAGTTTTTAAAAAATCACCCATGCTAATCATATGTTTAACTAACTCATAAAACCACTTGAGGAAACAATAGAACATAAAAAACAATCAACTAGAAAAATTAGAATAGATTTAAAAATTAACTTAAACTTTAAACAAAAACAACAATTTTTTAAACAATAAAATTTAGATAATAAAATTTAAACGATGTTTAAGTCGCGCGCAATTGCAGCTGCATACAATAAACAAAGAACAATATCATTATCAATGTAAATATCATATTCATTCAAAGAAAGCCAAAAAAACAAAGATAAACTCAGAGGGAATTGAAAACAAAACAAAACAAGGAATCCATTCTAGTCCATTTTTTCAAGGGCTTAGGACTTTATTCGAAATGGATTCAAAATAATTGGGTACAATTTAGAAAACAATAGTAAGTTAAACCAACAGGGGGATAAGCCATTTGTTCAATTTATATTAAAGTCTGAAAGCTAATTGCAGTCGATTCAAAGTTGATTCATTATGCAGAAAGAGCAAGGACAATAAAAAATCGAACTTTTTTAAAATTTTAACTCTGTGAATTTATTGCTTGCTTAAAGAATTTTTATTTTTCTGGAAGTACTCAGATAATTTTCCTCGAATAATTTTTCGAAGAAGCCTCGAATATTTTTTCTTCAGATTTGCTTCCTATAAATGGATGAAGAAGTACAGAAAAAATCCACGTTATAAAACATTGCTTCATATAGAGTTACTAATTTATCCTAAACAAAATTTCGTCAATTGTTTAAAAATAAACTGCATTATTTTAGAATAATTTTTTTCTATTTAAACTTACAATGGAAAAAATAAAAGGCGTTATGGAATAAGAAACTGCACTAAGAAATAACAAGTTGGGACTAAAAATAGTTTTTCAAAGGAAGAGAGTCCATAGTATGAAATTTCAAGATTATGGAATATGCGCAGTTTCGAAAGTAATTTAATTTTCACAAATAGTATGCAAATTAATTAAAAGAATTCTCGTACGTATTTTTCATTAATTTTTTTTTGAGAGAAAAGGGGGAAGAAAATAAACTCTTTAATTATGCGTTTATGTTTTCATTTTATTCTGCATTCTTTGTCTTAAGATAAGAATATTTAAAGCTTCATACAACGTAAAGGTTTTCATTTGTTTAGTTAAGATCTAAAGGATAATACAAAATATTAATAATTACTACAATGTCTCAATTTTTTGATAAAAATCAAAAGATTTTTCTGGAATTAATCCGTATAAAGAAACAAATCAATCAAATAAAGATAGCGTTCGCTGTTACAAGTTTTCTCCACACTCAAGAAAATTTATTTGCAGGAAGGTATTCATTTGCTTTCATAAAGAAGTATATCTAAGACAAGTTTTTTTTCTGTTCCAAGATAATTGCTGCAAGAATTTACTTATAAGATATCTATCTCTCTTACATCAACTGACATCAAACTTTTCTCAGACGTTTCCCGAAATAATAGTTGAGCGTGGTTTTATCGTGCTTAAATTTAAATAAAAATAGATTTTCGCGTTGTAAATTTTTGCATTTATATTATTTTCAAATTCTGAGTAAATATCGAAAAAATGAGGGAAATATTTTTTCTACTTTTTATTACTTGCAATTAAATAAAAAAAAAGGCAATATAAAACACATCATTTCTCCTAACATTGCCTTTTTTTGCAACTTTTTATTTTTTATTTTTTTCTGAACATAATTTCAAGATATTTTTATACAATTTAATAAAAATGTTTGTAATATCATTGATTGACTTCCTTAAATCTGCAGTTTTTTGGTAGTCAACTGCAATGGACTCAGCTTAACTGATACTTTCTCGCGATTCAAGAAATATTCTCAATGTGATCGAGGGCTTTTCTCGCTGTTTTCTGTAAATCTGTCAGATTTTCATTCATCTGATCCACATCGCCAACAGAATATCTTTCCTATATTTTGCTATTAAGATAGTAGTTCCATAGCTTTAAAATTTCTACACTATTGCTTTAAAATTTGCGGCGTGCCCGATAGAACCTCTAAGAGGACCATCTATATCTCGCCCGCGGGTGTTGGTTTGTCCATCAGTAAGTTCAGCACTCACCATTGTCGAAAAGAAAAAAAGAAAGTTGAAAATGATTTGCCATAATATATATTTTTTTATTTTTACTGATAACTTATATCGAAGATCGGGTTGAAGTAGTTTTAGATGAAAGTTTTCAGTATCCACTTCAAACTCTTGGTAAATGCATCGATTACAAGCTGCAAATATAAGAATGTATCCGGTGCTGAGATAAACAGTTGAAGTGATTTTATACTCTATCGCATATGAAGTATACAACTGGTTAAAGTATCAATTTATTACATACTTTAACTGACTTTATCAGTTATTTCATGAAATAACTAGGTATTCTATGAAATAACTAAATTATGCACTTTAGCGGTAATACGGGTTGAACAAAATAATTCAAAACCACAATGTGCTATGCCAAATGAACGAAATTCTACATGATCCTTACATTTCAGTTGCAGATATGTGCCAAATTTTGAACCAAAGATGAACACTGAAACCACTGAAAGAGGAAATCTTCATTTTTGACCACATTTAAAAGTGACTTCTTTATGTGGATGTATACGAAAAAGTCGAGAGAAGAACACTCCTAATATTTTTATATCTAATAGAGAAACACTAATTCTGTGTCTATATATTAAGCTGAGATAAAGTTCTTATTTTAAAAGTATTTACCAGTTACTGATTAGAGGTCATAACGCAAACACTCGATTAGTGAATGGAACTCGATTAAGTGTGAAAGAGATTCGAACCCATTTATTGCCTGGCATGTACTGTTCTAAGAGATGAACAGGTAAGATCTAAGACAATTATTATGAAAATCAAGCTAACATCTCTTGAAACAGAGTTACCCTTTGGATTTGCGAAGAGACAGTTCCCACTTCGAATAGCCTTTGTGATTACTATCAACAAATCTCAGAGAGAAACTTCCAGCAGCGTTAAAATACACCTTGAGCATCCCTGCGTATTTTCATGGGATATTTGTTATGCATAGCATTTTCGAAACTCACCAAGAAGTAGAACTTAAATTGAAAATATGTCACGATTTAGTTCAAGTGGTGCACTCAGATGGAGATTGGCATACAGAAAATGTAGTTTATTCTGAAGTCTTTGCCATTACGTTTATGTACTTAAAATAATTAGTGAAGCCAAACAGCGAGTCTTCTTGCCCCGCCCATTGGACCGCATTGGTCCGATGGTAGGGGCCATTGGCCGATTTGGCCAATTTTTATTTCATACGAAAGCTTATGTTCTCTAAATACTTCATCAGCGGTCGCCTGCCCCTACTACCATCAATTTTCGAGATAAATCCATAAAATATTTCTCCACTGTATATTTTCTAGGGAGAAAATCCTTGGAAGATTTCTCCAGCCCCTACCACCATACCAATTTCGCCCATTTTTATTTTATATGAAAGCTCATGATACCTAGATACGTCATCAACGGTCACCTGTCGTCCACTATTGTAAAACAAACCTTTAAAGGGAGTTGACCAGCCTCAACTACTAAACTGATTTCGCCAATTTATTTCTCCTATGGGGCCCGTACAGCTACGGGCGAAAAACAGTTGATCGCCGAATTCGGCTAGTTAGCTATTAAAATATTTGAAAATTTCAAAAATTTTATGTTCGCACATCGAACTTTGGGTCAAAATAATTATCTAAAAACAATGTATTTTCTAATATTCACAATCATGAATACAAAGATACCCTTCATAATCTTTACAAGATCTGTTTGGCAAAACTTCCGTTCCTCTCAGACATTCGCTATGAAAAAAAAGTCCTGTTTTGGTCCACTTTGCAAAAAAACTCGCCTCAACAACACAGCAAACACAAGCTACCCTCCTCGTAAGCAGAATTAATATGAAAAAATGAGGAAGAGCGGAATTTAAATTTACAAGAATAATAAACACGTGCTACGTGCCACATGTATCCCATAAATCAAAGCTGCGTCAACTACTGCTCGCAACACAGTTCCTTTGCCTCCCCAGATTTGTCAGCGCCAAGATGAATGTGTAGCAAGCAAAGCAGGGCTCGCAACCGACTCCTCTGCACACAGCGATCGCAATAAAAGAAAAAACTCATCAGAGCGTGGAGGTAGAGAACTTCCGCTACGCAGAGAAATGCTCTTTAAATATGGAAACTAATTAGTGCTGATACGTCTGTTCGCGACTCAGTAATTTGAATTGCGGTAAAGCACCGTTTATACGATTCTCATTTCTATGTCGTTCCATCACAGTCCCCATTCATTTGTAAGCATTGTAAATGACAAAGAACTTCGCTTATAAGACGCAAAACCTTGGTTATACGTCGTTTTTTCCTCGTTCTAAAATTCGCGAATTTTCTGCCTGAATCTCTATTTCTTCGTTCCTATTAAAGGTGAAACTTTTCCTAGAAAGCGGGGGGGGGGGGCTCCTTTTCCTCCCTGTCATTTCTAAATAAAGCCTACCAGAAGCGGCCTGAGGTAGATTTACCAATCGAGCAAGGCAAAAATATGGCCCCCCCCCCCCCCTCCCACATATCAAATGTATTTTTTCTTTAATTTTATAATGCCCGTATTCTAAATATCAAACAAAATTTTACTTAAAAATATGGACGCTTTACTTGTAAATATGACTTGATACTACAATGGTGAGAATTTTTCAACTTCAGATATATTTAGGATTATATAGAGGTCATTGAAGAGAGAGAGAGCAAAAATCATATATTCAATAAATTTATTTTAAAAATGTATGACTTTATTTCTCAAGTTTATTATACCATTTTTTTTTTTCACACTCCCGCTTTGGCGCCATTCCGGACTTCGGCGCCACGGTCAGTTGCCCGTTTTGCCCGGGCCGCCCCGGAAGCCTACCTGCTTGCATATAAATCGCATAAAATAGGAAATGTATAATTAATACTCAAGATATACAGTATAGGTATGATTTTTCTCACTTTTATAGTAAATGTTTAGTTTTAAAATTTAATAATTGTTTCTAAAACTATATAACAATATTACTAGTATTATCTTGAAAAAAGTTGAAAATTATGACTTTTAAAAGAATTTGCATTAGTAGCATTAAATTTGTAATAATCAAATTTGTCTATTAAAATTTCGATTATTACGTCTTTTCACTTATAATTCGTTTTACATCATTCCCTTGAAAGACATATAAACTGTGCTTTACTTTATATGATTACCAATAGTCAGATTTCGAAAGTTAATGATGAGAGTTAAAGACTGATACCTAAAAGTTTTTGGACAGTAAATAAATGTCTTTGATAAAAAATAAAATAAATACCTCAATATGTTGCCATAAAATTCGTAAAAAAAAATTTAAAATAGTTTCAACTTTGTAAGTATATCTGATAGTACCATAAAGAGAGCAAATAGGACCAGGAGCATAGTATTTATTTTTGGCCCTCCCACTAGGCTAAGTTTTAAAAAGTTATACAAACGCAAAGTTGTCTTTGTGTTTATATCACTTTTGCGCTTCCCTAGAGACAGAGACATCTGTCTGTCCCTTTTCCGATTGCGTGGCACTTGCGTACAGTTGCATTTGCGTACAAGTCATTAAGTATCAATCAATGAGCTGTGGCAGTCGGTTGAGTGACTGATAAGAACAAGTACTCTACATGCATTAAGTCCGTCTTTTAGATGCATTATGGTAAATGACATCTACTGTTGACAGAAAATATTCTAATCAAAGGTTGGAACTATACAATAATACGTGTAGATTTCATTGATTTGTTAATTAATTCATTCAAAATTCCCTCAGATTTATATAACACACTCTAAAATACCAATAACTTTAATTTCTAGATAAACAAATTCGATTTTTTGGTCCGCCTTGTCAAATAGGACCAGAAGTATAGTATTTATTTTTTGCCCTCCCCCCAGGCTAAGTTTTTAAAAGTTATACAAACGCAAAGTTGTCTTTGCGTTTATATCAATTTTGCGCTTCCCTAGAGACAGAGGCATCTGTCTGTCCCTTTTCCGATTGCGTGGCACTTGCGTACAGTTGCATTTGCGTACAAGTCATTAAGTATCAATCAATGAGCTGTGGCAGTCGGTTGAGTGACTGATAAGAACAAGTACTCTACATGCATTAAGTCCGCCTTTTAGATGCATTATTAAATGGTAAATGACATCTACTGTTGACAGGAAATATTCTAATCAGAGATTAGAACTATACAATAATACATGTAGATTTCATTTATATGTTAATTAATTCAAGGAAAATTCCCTCAGATTTATATAACACACTCTAAAATACCAATAACTTTAATATCTAGATAAACAAATTCGGTTTTTTGGCCCGCCTTGCCAAATAGGACCAGAAGTATAGTATTTATTTTTTGCCCTTCCCCAGGCTAAGTTTAAAAAAGATGTATAAACGCAAAGTTGTCTTTGCGTTTATATCACTTTTGCGCTTCCCTAGCGACAGAGACATCTGTCTGTCCGTTTTCCGATTGCGTGGCACTTGCATACAGTGGCATTTGCATACAAGTCATTAAGTATCAATCAATGAGCTGCGGCAGTCTGCTGAGTGATTGATAAGAACAAGTATTCTAGATGCATTAAGTCCGTCTTTTAGATGCACTATTAAATGGTAAATGACATCTACTGTTGACAGAAAATATTCTAATCAAAGATTGGAACCAGTGGCGAATCTAGGATTCCGGTCTGGGAGTGGTGGGGGTGGGGGAGGGCTAAGGTCATAAAAACTTTGTATCGTCGTGATGAATGTCAAACTTCAAGGCTAAAGTAAACCAAAACTCTTTAACTTTACAAACTTTACTCACCTGACAATAAGATTCATAAAGAACAATACAATTCTTTCGATAATTTAATAAAAATTTCAATGAAATAACTAGCCAAAAAATGTCTTCGACCGCGTCAATGCTACAAGTACAAGTGGAATGACTACAAAAGTAGCAAAATTTTCGAGCTTTTCAAGCCAGAAAGCAATGTTGAAACGTTTTTATTATTTTTTTAAAGAGAGAAATTAAGAAAAAACAGTTGTAATGATGTTAAATTAAGTCAAGAATTCTGGCTTGGCTCTGGGGGGCAGTAGCCCGATAGTCCCCCCTGGATTCGCCACTGATTGGAACTATACAATAATACATGTACATTTCATTGATATGTTTATTAATTCAAGGTAAATTCCCTCGGATTTATATAACACACTCTAAAATACCAATAACTTGAATTTCTAGATAAACAAATTCGATTTTTTGGTCCGCCTTGCCAAATATTCTTGACAATATCTATAAATTCTAGCAAATCTACACGAATCACTGATTGAACACCTCTTGTCTGTGGCCAATAGATGATTGATTTAGCGTGTACGCAAATGCTACTGTACGCAAGTGTCACAATACCCCCCTTTTCCCACCTCTTGTTACGTCACTAATGTGTGATAGAAAGAATTCACAAAGAGAATTAGAAAGCTTGGCGTTTTCATTTTTTTCTTAAGATTAAGATATCTTAAGAAATTTATTTCAAAGATTACTAATTTTTGAGATAAATTATCGAACCATGCTCTAACTAGAAGAGAAACTACACAAATGAGGTGAGGAGATATTCTTTTAGGAGTAGGCCGGACCTTTATATTCCATTTCTAACTGAAACTGAATGGAATTATTCAATAAATATCTTATTTTATAGTACAACTCTAACTAACCGACCTAAAGGGAGGAAGGGAAAGCCGTTTCGGATAACGATTTTTTCAGTTAAGCCACGAACATCTATTACTATTTTGTATCTAATTACAGTAAGTAATTCTGAATTGGTTTGAGTGTAAAACGAATTCAAAACTCTCTTTGTGAGCTGCACGTAAGTTCTTTATTAACACCCTGACTCCTAAGCCGGCCGTAACCGGCCATGCAACTTCTATACTAGTGGGGCGGATTTCGGCCGATTTCTGTTCGCAGTTGGGCGAGTGGTCATTAAAGGGACCCTTATAGGAGAGATGAAAGGTGATCCATTCATATCTCCCACCATCCGTGGTGAGGAGAAAACGGGGAACGGTGTGGACGAATCCATTCCACAGATCAATTAGTAAGTAAACCTCCGTATACAACTGTACTCAGATTTTGAGAACTCTTAGTAGTAAGAGGGTTAAAGTTAACCCTCCGTCCGGCTCAATATTCGCGCCAGCGAGTTAGGGCGCAGGTAAACAATATGGAGATTAATATTTTTAATATCCCTTAATTTTGATTTTAGCATTCTAAAATTAACAAATGACCTCCTTGGGGAGGCTTAAAAGGAAAAAGTTGGGATATAGTTGCAAAAACGTCTCGCCTACGCGATTATTTCCGAGCAAATACAGTACGTGTTTTTTGGATTTGCGATTTCAGAGGCATTTCGGTAACCCGAGTTTCGGTTAACCCGAGTTCGGTTAACCGGGGTTTTACTGTTATATATAACATTATAACAAATATTTTCATCTCGATGTTTTCGTTTACCTAATTAATTTTTCTTTTTAGTTCATTGTAATAGTGTGGTTATCTTTTTCATCATCAAGAGATTTTATAGTTAAAAAATATATTCGGGAAACTAAATTTTTTTTTATTAAATAAAATTTATATGCCCAAGAGATCGTATTGTCTGGTCTGTGCCTTCGAAGAAAAAGTAAATCGCTTTTTTTACGGGGGGGGGCGGGCCGGGCCGGAGTTAAAATCTACCTCTGCTGTAGAGGTTTAGAATGCAGCGAAAGAAAGGATCAACACACAGGAATTTCATATCCAAGCGGATGAAAAAAATTAAAAGGAGCCAATCAAAGACCATCATTTATTTTCTCTTCTAAAGTGAGCGGGAATCAGTACTGATTATCAAAAATAAGTAATTTTTAAGTAAAATATCTAGAAGTTAAATAAGAAAGTAAAAGAAGCCTACAGCTTTCTAATCATCTTTGTGCAGTTCTTCTTCTGTCCCATATTCTTAAAAAATTACAATTATTTTAAATTGAGGTTAAACTTTGCGAATACATTGTTCTTTAATAGTTAAAAGAAAAAGGTTAAATTGCGCATTTACATAGCAGTTGAAAATGAATTTTTCTAAAACATTTGATGCTTTAAACAGCTGAGTATTCTTTATTGAAGAATTTGCCGATTGTCCGGTTCACATGCATGAACGAATATATCGCCACAAGCGAAAAAGAAACGGAAAATTGAGGGATGACGTCGAATTTGAAAAACTGCATTTTTTGTATCACGGGTGCCATCTGTATCAGCGAATATTTAACTTTAAAAATTTTGCGATGCTTTCGCAAGACTGTATTTTTACTTCGTTTCTGAACTTCGTCTTTTTAAATGAAAACTTTTTCCTGCTTTTTTCCGTACACATTATATAAAGAAGTAAAAAAAAAAAAAAAAACGTGCAACGCAATGTTGCATTATAGCATATTACTTTTAATCATATATTGATTATTTTTGAACAGGTATTTTTATTCACCTCAAGATAATCACCAATGCAAAAAATAGAATAAAAAAAAGCTATCAATCACTCTTTCCAAAAGTACTAAAACGAGGGAACTAAAACATTATTTGTGTCAATGGCTTGGATAATATAAACTTTAAAAGAATACAAAACAGACGAATGCATAACATAATCAGTGCATAACAAATTGAAATTTAGAATGGATATTTTTAGGCATTGCAAATTCGGTATATTACATTATAGCATAATAATTTCTAATCATATACTGATTAATTTTGTTCAGGTGTTTTTATTCACCTTTAGAAATCATCTTCAGAATTAAAAAGCTATCAATCAGTCTTTCCTAATGCAAAAAGTACTAAAATAAGGAAACTACATTGGGTTGTATAATATAAAATGTAAAGGAATACAAAAAAAAAAAGAAATAAAATAATTTACTGAAAAATTTTATAAAGCAATAGGAAATAGGAACTGAAATTCAACAAGAAATAGGACTGTGAGCCAACAGTTCTTATATAGATAGAGTATCATCTAATTCGTATTTCATTTAGACCAGTGTATAACATAACCAGTGCATAACAAATTGAAATTTAGAACGGATATTTTTAGGCATTATAAATTCGGTATATTGCATTATAGCATAATGCTTTTTAAATCATATACTGATTAGTTTTGTTCAGGTGTTTTTATTCACCTTTAGAAAATCACCAAAAGTACTAAAATAAGGAAACTACAATGGGTTGTACAATAGAAAATGCAAAGGAATACAAAACAAAAAAATTACTGAACAAATTTTAGAAAGCAGCTGAAATTCGGCAAGAAATAGGACTGTGAGCCAACAGTTCTTACATAGATAGAATATCATCTAATTAGTATTTCATTCGACCAGTATATAATATAACCAGTTTCTTAACAAATTGAAATTTAGAAGTTTTTATTCACCGTTACAAAATCACCAATGCAAAAAATAGAATTAAAAAGCTATCAATCAGTCTTTCCTGACTCAAAAGGTACTAAAATAAGGGAACTACAATGGGTTGTACAATATGAACTGTAAATGTATACAAAAAAAATTTACTGACAAATTTTAGAATGCAGCTTTAATTCAGCAAGAAATAGGACCGTGAGCCAACAGTTCTTACATAGATAGAATATCATCTAATTCGTATTTCATTATATCAGTATGTAACATAACCAATGCAAAAGTAATTGAAATAATTTAGAACGGATATTTTTAGGCAAGGTATGCTTGACAAAGAAAATCGTTGCTGTTACACCGAAATGTCTTATGTCAGTCTCAAACATAAGAAAATTTGAAGTAACCGCTGGAACCACTGGCGACTTACGGCATTTTGTGAAAACATACAGCAATCACATATCACATACAACAGTTTGAGAGCAGATGCAGCTAACGTATACAAGTGTTTTGCATCAATAAAATTTTTGGAAAATTGGACTTTAGACATTTGTGACGAAATGTTTCAGTTGTAGTGATTATGATTACGTTTAAAATGTTTAAGATTTCTTTTTCTTTTCAAATTATAAAATTCTTTTATTACAATAACCACTATAAGGAAGAGAACATAGTTACAATTTTCTTCCTAAAAATAATAAAAATGTATGTTTTTTAGGAATGAATATTTGAAATATCGGGAAAAGTCAGCGTTAACAACACATAACACTTCTGATTTTATGCGAGTGTATATTCGCCGTCATAAAAGAATCAATAGGCATAAACTGAATCATCTGTACGCCATGACCCTTATGCTTGTTATACAAATAATGATCAGCTACTTGAAATAAACGTTTCTCAGAATTCCATATTTGACGCGAAGTAAAATCAAGTACGCATTATATAACAAAACTCCTTAAAAATTAAAATTTCGAAAGAATCTTGTTCTCCTCCATTGAAATAAATATTTATTAAATAATTTTTGAAAAGGTTTCTTAAATTATCCTTTAATCTTTTTTAAGTTAATCGAAAAACTTTCAATCAAAGTTCAGAAAGAAAGGTGATAACTGAATCATCTGTATGTCAAGACCCTTATACTTGTTATACAAATAATTATCAAATACTTGAAATAAACGTTTCTCAGAATTCCATATTTGATGCGAAGTAAAATCAAGTACACATTATATAACAAAACGCCTTAAAAATTAAAATTTTGAAAGAATCTTGTTCTCCTCCATTGAAATAAATATTTATTAAATAATTGTTTCCAAAGGTTTCTTAAATTGTTCTTTAATCTTTTTTAAGTTAATCGGAAAACTTTTAATCAAAGTTCAGAAAGAAAGGTGATAACGTTCGTTTAATATTCATGCTGATAAGACTGATATCATTATTCATATGGACATTTAAAATATAATGTATTGCAAGTTTTGTAAGAAAACGGGATGTCAAATCAATATCTGATCTAAAAATTAGAATTCCAGACATACATTAAATCAAGTTAATATTGGAAACATTTTTTTTCATAATATTTCCAATATAAATTAGTGTAACGGATGAGATTTTTTTCAAAGAAGTCATTGTATAGATCAATAAACAAGGAAAATTCGGTCTTTTTTCCCATATTTAATCACAAAAACATTTCAAAATTTCTCACCACACTGAATAAAGATTACTTTTAATTGAAAAGTGTTAACAGTAAACGTAAGTTCTAAATTCAGAAGTTTGCAATGTCCGAACGCTTATTCACGATTATTAAACCCACACAAGCTGAATTATATATGTCGTGTTAGCGTTTTAATCTATCCATATATCAAACTGTGTTGTTAAAAAGATTTTTAAAAGTTGCATCACTTTTAAATTTAAACATTAATGAATTCAAATTTCACTTTTAAGAAAATATATGAGACTTAATGAAGTGATTTTATTTCTACAAAAATTTTGATTTTGTCAATTTCCTTACAAATAAAAAAAATTAATATTTCAATAGATAAAATATTGAAAATCTCAGTATGCGGAGAAAATGTAGATGTTTCAATAAATATAAAATTTATGGATATTGAGAAGAAATCATTTTTTGTAAAAAAAAAGAAAAAAGAAAACGCTTTGACTTTGATGATTTTATTAAAGAAACTAACTTGAAAATAATCAAGAATTTTTCAGAATCTGTGTGAAACTTTAAAAAATAAAAATAATAAATATTTTTAACTGCAAAAACTGATATTATAACTTTAAAATAACCCACTTTAATAGAATACATCATTTTAAAAGATAAGATATATTTGTTTATTCTACTAACAATCAAATTTTGAATCCCATCAAAGTTGAAAATAACTTTTCTAAAGGTCTATTGCCAATAAACAATATTATTATTAATACTACTTTCATAGCTATTAAAGAAAGTGTACTTTTTTCTTATGACAAAGCGGCAGCAATTTCATTGAAATGAAAATTTGAACTAATTTAAAAAGAAGCAGTAATAAAAAGCTATGACAAAAATCATAAAAAAGTTTGTAAAAATGGCCGAGATATAATACTCAAGAACACCAACAAATAGAAAATGAATTCTCCTTATTTTCAAAGCATTGTGTGCTTGAATTTTGTGTTTAAAATCAAGTATACTAGAGTTTACACTCCTTTATTTTATGTCTGTCTAATTCCTTTGTTTATTTACTGCACCAAACAGACTACGCATGTCGCTTTTCTTTCTTTTAAAAATTTCTGCATGAATAAAAAACAATAATTTTTGGATTCGAGACATTCTTTCATCCAAGCAATTGATCACTTCATCACTCGATAAAAGAATTAAAAAAAAGAAATCAAGCGATCACTTCTTCAATCGACTCAAAAACTTGAAAGTAAACATATCTTAAACATAAATAAATTTCCCGTCTGATTTGCTTTTTATTTACAGATTAGGCAATTTCAGACACAACATAAATAAAACAAAGTTTCTTTCGAAAGCCGTAGCGGGGGTTGCCGAACCCAGAGATGTTTACAGGAGTTTCTTTGTAGCTCGTGTTGTTGCATCCCTACGCAAATTACATCAACAGTTTAAATATGGTGCGATAAGAAAAGAGAAATCTCGGTCTCGAAGTTATCGAAAGCAGGAAGAGATACAAAATGTCTCAATGTTATGTCGGTCAGTACGATCACGAAGCCTCATGTTATCAGATATGAAAGCGTGACTTGACTCCGGAATCTCAATCAAAGGTTCTTAAAAGTTTTTCAGGAAAAAAATAAAAATCCTTAAAAATATAAGGGAATAAATGAAGTATTAAGTATTGGTGCATAAATAAAAATTCAATATAGTACTGTAAATCAATAAATTGTTTCTCCTAAATTCATTTATCGATAGTGAAAATCTGACAGTAGCTTGTAATGTCAACTTTTTTGTGTCCTTAACTATTGGAGCATAAATATAAATACAATATAGTGCTCTAAAACAAGAAATTGTTTCCTAAATTCATTTATGGATAGTGAGAATCTGACAGTAGCTTGTAATGTCAACTTTTTTGTGTCCTTAATTATTGGAGCATAAATATAAATTCAATATAGTGCTCTAAAACAAGAAATTGTTTCCTAAATTCATTTATGGATAGTGAAAATGTGACAGTAGCTTGTAATAATAACTTTTTTGTGTCCTTAAATGACATTAATTTTATTAAAATTCTGCATTTATTTGTAAACAAGTACAGTATTTCCATATGAGGCAACATTTACATGCGGTTTTTCCGTCTTTTATTATTCTGAAAGCTACTAAAAAATAATGTATAACAAAAAAAATATTTTTCCTGTTCAATATTTTAAAAATGTTTCAAATTCAAACCATTTCTAGTTATCATAAAGGAACTATAAAACAGTTTTAAAATATAAATAAATAATAAGTTATAAAAATTATGAAATTTGTGAGTGAAAAATAATTTATTTTTAAGTTAGATTTGTGTTATTAATATTTAATATGCATACAAAAATAATAATTATATGTTCATATAAAGTAATTTCGGAGAGGCACGTCAGCTGTAAGGAAAGCAAAAGATGCATTTTAACATATTCAATAAATGTTTTAAAATTATTATTCCAATGATACAAGGAAAAAGTTTCTTTTGGTAGAAAAAGTTATCCTAAGAAATTTTTATTCAATTATGTTATGGTTTATTTTACTATTCGTTTCAAAAGAATTTATAAATACGCAATTTTTTCTTTCATTTTGCTACACTGTGAAGCCGTTAAAATTAATTCTAAATCTTTAAACAAATCTTTACTCTTGCATACTAAAAATCGAAAGCAGGAGAAAACTTCCCAATACAATCATCCCGAAAATTATGCACTGTTTTCTGAAATAAATCTTCACAAAATAAACTACAATATATTGATTTACAACGGAAATTTTGATGACTGACAACTGTAACATTTTTCACTAACCTGTCCTTTTGTTCGGCAGCTCTGTCTCTCTGCCTCCTGTTCTTGAACCAATTGCTGACTTGGGTGGTGGTCAGTCCCGTCGCATCGGCCAGATCCTTCTTTTCCCTTGGAGACGGATACGGATTGTGGTGATACCATTCCCTCAAGATATTCCTCGACTTCTCCTTGAAACAATAACTGGTTTCTTCACCATCCCAAATCGTCCTGGGCAAGGGGAACTTCCTCCTCACCCTATACTTCCCGACGGCCCCCAGAGGCCTACCCCTCTGCCTTTCGGCCTCTATGTAGTGGGCCTTCATCCACAGGGCCTGCAATTTCGGGTGGGAGTTCTGTGTGAAAGTATGGCTCTCCAAAATCCTGTAGAGTTCTTTGAAGTTGCCACGGTGGTAGGCCACCAAGGCCTTCGCCTTCAGCACGCTCTCATTCCTCTGTAGCTGTTCGCATGCAGGCAGTGACCACAGGAACCTCCCCAGCCTGTCTATATTCCCAGACTGCTGGAGGACTTCGCAGACGCAGGCGACTTGCTCCTGGGTGAAACCAAAAGATGGAAGATTGTTGTTGCTGTTTGGAGATCCCGCGTTGTCGGACATATCGTTGCCGACGATCATGGGGATCGGTGTGACACCACCCAAGGATGTGAAAGCGAACCAAAAGGGAGTTTCTTTTTGGTTATCTATCTGATTTTTTTTCGGGTTAGGGTAAGTGAAGAGAGGTATCAGTTTCTCGGCTGTCCCGAACAGACCCGTCGGAGGGATGAACCAGTGGAATGAGCATCTTTTCCTTCCTGCGTTGTGTCGGAGCGTGATTTTTCGAGGTTGCCAAGAGGGCGTAGCATCCTCCTGCGCTCCATCCGGTGCGATGTCGCCAACGCCGCCAAATTGAGGAAGGGAGACGCAACAGGGGATTTTCCTACTAATGATACAGTTCTGATTCTGTTAACATTTTTTTAAACATAGTTATAGAAATCACACGAAAATGTTGAGAAAAGTTATTTTCATATATTTTTCTTGTTTTCTTCATCGACAAATTTCCTATAACGGTGGTAGGATTTTTTATATGTAGAAAACTACAAACTATTAAAAGGATAACCTATACAATGGTCCACACTTGAAATGTTATTAGAAATGAAAATTAATACGCTATTATTAAATAACATAACATTAACCGACAGAATTAATGAATACGAAATTAAATATCAATGACACTCATGACTATTTCCAAATTAAGGTAAATTTTTCCAATAACGACTTAGTAAATCTTTGTTGATGTAAAATTGATTTTTAACATTTAATTTTCTAACATGCATTTACCGAAATTAATCATGTAGAAATTGTCAGAAACTAAAACGAATTAAAAAAAGAACTACACAGCATCTGATTATTTATAAATTTTAAAAGAGAGACACTTTTCATGCATGTCTAATAATTCTTTGTTAGTTCATATGAATGAATTTTAACTTACAGCAATTATTTTAAAAAAAATTAAATCAGACAGGAAAAAGAAAATACAGCGATCGGGAAACTGAAAGCAAAGAAGCCTTTTTCTAAACTTAATAATAATTAGTAAGTATCTATTTCAACGCACAATTATTTTTAAACAAAATGATTGCGTGTTGAAATAGATACTTATGCAGTGCAGTAGAAAACATTTACAATCTGGAAAAAAACTATTTGGAAAGTTAAAATGTTGCAAAAAATACTTTTCGATATTAATTTTCTCCATTTTTTTATCATTACTTTTATAGTTTTTTTCTATCTAATCATGTAATGGAGTGGGCTAAAATGTACGTCTTATTCTATAAGTCATACTAAGATTTATATTTGTCCAAAAATGTCATTTCTGTCATGTTTTCCAAACAAACTTTTGCAACCTCTTCAGTTTAGAAAAAAAAAATCAAGCTGATTTTCGAATAAAACTCTTTTCACGACCTCAAGTTAAAAAAAAATGTTTGTGTTTAATTCACACAGAAATATATATTCTTTTAAAAATAAGAATTTCAAATGACATATTATAGAGAGAAGATGGGGGTCGGGAACATATGTCAATACATTGTTATTTTTTCCCTTCGGACTTTATGGGTAAAAACTTATTTTTATACTTTTAATCATCCATTATACTGAATTTTTAATTTGATACCTTCATGTACTTTTGATACCTTATTGCGCTTAATAGGTTCTATGTCATGCTTGGGGTTAGAGGGGAAGGACCACTAAAGAGAAGCTATGGGAAATATGCATTCAAAATAAGCTAACAAATGGAAAGAAATTATTGAAAAACGAAGAAACAAACGTTTTCGTTCCTAAAGGAATAGGAGAGTGTTTCTATTTGGGTGTCGTAAGTAACCTTCTAGGACAAAATTAAGATCTTAAATTTCTTTGGCTTCTGTAAAAGATTATTATTATGGAGTTTTCAAAATATTAATTTAACCTTTATAAGTAATATAATTTAATTTTCAAATCTGAAGGTAAGCTAATGAAAATAATCCAGAAAGCCATATTAAAATTTTCCAAATAATTTTATTTAGCTAAAACATTTTTTTGTTCATCATAAATTAATGCTAAATCGGTCTCGATTCTATTTTCTTACTTGGTAGAGGATCCCCCTCCCCACCGTAAAAGTGGTTGAGAGAGGAAAAGTTTTTAAAGTCCTTCTGTACACGAATAAGAATTCAGAATTTCGAAACTCTTTGCAATACGAAAGAGTTCAATATATTTTTATTCCTATAATTTTTTAAAATGCAATTCCAAATTTAATTCCAAATACCAAGCAAATATGCAAACCATAACGCATTTTTTTTATCGTTCAATTAACTTCTCATCTTCAGTCTGTTCATTTGTATCAAGTTTTTTCTTTTATTTTTCACTCATTTCTTCAAACAGAAAGTTAATAAAATAAACGAAAAATAAATTTTATTTTTACATTTGGTAATGCACTATTTCAAGCACACTATAGAAAAAATCAGAACTTAATTCTATAAAAATTCCTTCTCAAACTGGAATGTCATATTTGAAAAAAAGGCTCCTCTGGATTATGTTTAATGAATCATGATGAAATATGTGGGAAAAATTTAAGATGCTTCTCAAATCCAAACGATTGTTTCATTACATATTCTTGGAAATTAATCTTGAGATAATAAATAACTAATTTGCGAATGGGCAATTAATTTATTCAATAAAAGTCTAAATAGTCAATAGGCTAAAAAATTCTGCATTTTATAAGAATGTTGTAGACGTCTCCAAAATTAGAAAAAAAATGCAAA
This sequence comes from Araneus ventricosus, assembly GCA_013235015.1. NCBI lineage: Eukaryota > Metazoa > Arthropoda > Arachnida > Araneae > Araneidae > Araneus > Araneus ventricosus. Next base: position 2,008 of record BGPR01014369.1, on the reverse strand, counting down.
GTTGTCTGTTTTAAATTAAAGACAATGTTTAAAATTATTGTTAAGAGGTGGGAAAAAAAAGTATAGACCAGTTTTTTGAAAAAATCAATTTACTGGTGGCTGTTCATTGCATTGGTCACAAAGCCATAGATTTCAGTCCAAAAAGCATGAGAGTATTTAGATTTCCTTTCTTGTAAATGGTATTTCTAAAAAGGTTTTATAAATATCCTCTTTATATATTTATGAATATACTCTGCTTTGATTTTTTTTGAAAAAATTCTTTTGGGTACTTTAAATTTTTTTCCGAAAATTAATTTTTTTCTGCAGACTATGCATATTTCCATTCATTCTAATTCCATTAACCCGATTTTTGCCTAGAAATTTTCCGATACAAATTGTGTTTTTTTGTTAGTGTGTTTGGTTTTCCTCTTTCTTTTGAAATAATGCTTTTTGATGTACAGATCTCCTTTGTCTTTTGTTGGGAAATTTCGGGCTAAGAGAAGCTATATTTGGCGTAATGCAAGCATCTTACAGAGAGATTTGCAAATTATTATTTTGAATCCGTTTCGAATAAAGTCCTTAGCCCTTGAAAAAATGGACTAGAATGAATTCCTTGTTTTTTTTCTGATTACCTCTGAGTTTATCTTTTTTTTTTAATTTCCATTGTTCTTTGTTTTTTTTTGTTTGCAGCTGCAATTGCGCGCGACTTAAACATTGTTTAACTTTTATTATCTAAATTTTATTGTTTATAAAAAAAATTGTTATTTTTTGTTTAAAGTTTAAGTTAATTTTTTTGTTTTCTAAATTTATTTTAATTTTTCTAGTTGATTGTTTTAAAGCTCTATACACATGTTTCCTAATTTTCTGTCTAAAATTTTTAACATACTTATATCTATAAAAGCCGTTAACCTATACACCGTTATTCAGGGAGGAAAAAAAAAATTGAAATCTTTAATCTTTAATGAAATGAATATCTTGAAATCTTTATGAAATCTTATTCTTTTATATCATAAAGTAATATCTTATTTCCCCACGTCTCCTACCTGCATCTATGTTTCTTTACCTAACGCGCATTACAAAATGAAGATTTACCTAAATATTCGATTTTTCCTGATCTAAAACCATCCTTTTCGCCATTGCACGCACTTCCCGAACCTGAGGCAACCCCGATTCTCCACTTTCATAAACTCATCTCTCTGTTCATTGGATAAAGTTTCCGAGTTCACCGGGCGGTTGTCATGGGAACCGGGATAGCTACACGAGAAACTCCGCCTTTTAAAGACCAATTTACGGAGATATGTTTACCAGCCACTCAAATATCGATTCGGTATCAAAAAGTGATTAAACGACACTTTCTCCAATCCAATCAGTTGTGATAAATGATACACAGAAAAAAAATGTTCATCCTGTCTGCATGTTTCAATTGAATAATATAAATTAAAATACCAGACTTCATTGCTTACCTTTACCTATTTTTAATTAACACCTGACAAAATGTTTAACGGGATAAAAAGACGTAAATGTATGAAGTTTACTGATCGGTTAGTGATATACGAAAAGTTTTTATTTGTTAATCAAAAATAATTAATCATGGCTGATTGTTTTTTAGACATGTGATGGAAGGAAATATTATTTTTTTTAACAACTATAAGGTTATAGTTATTGTTTAACATAATATTTCTGTGTTAGTAAAAAAGGATTTTTAATTAAAAATTGCCTTACAAATAAATAATTAATTATAATAGAAGCTAATGATTTGTTTATTTCTAAACCATACCATTAATGAAACACTATTTCCAAAATGGATGTCTATTTATTTCCAACTATTGCTAGCAGACAGTAAAAAATATAAAAAGCTTCTAAGGATGTTAAATTTTATTCAAATAAATGTATAAAAATGATTGTCTAATAAATGTTTTGGTGTTAGTGATTATTTTTTAACAACTATAAGGTTATTGCTTAACACAATATTTCTGTGTTAGTAAAAAAGGATTTTTAATTACAAATTGCCTTACAAATAAATAATTAA
>BGPR01014368.1:0-39368 GCA_013235015.1 Araneus ventricosus | reverse complement strand
GACCTGGCTAGATATGGTAGAACAAGTTTGCTTAGAACCATCGCAACGGCAAAATCTTACCTACGGAATAATTCTTACCTTAGTTGTAAATATCTTTTTATCTCATACAAATTAAAATCCATAGAAACAGATTTTTTAAACATATTTTTAGAAGCCATATTTCTGTCATTCCATTTTATCTATAGCGTAATTCGAAAGTATTCTCATAAGCTTTATGGGTAACTCCAGCATAACCAAACAAATTAATGCTATCTAGGAACATAAAGTGAAAATGTCATGTGTGCTTACTAAAAGCCATTGTCTGACCTAAAATGTGTAATATTCTAGTCAAAGATGTAACAAATGTAGGAAAGAATTGTTCAGCAGCGCTTAGATGATATAAGGGGAGTTGGGTTAGATTGATACGTGAGAACATTGATACAGTCGATAAATTTTGATGATTGGAATGGCTCAAGATGTTCATATCCCCTCGTATATATGCCACTGTAACCCTTAGAACAGGGTATATTTTTCGACCATGTTGAGTAAACAGGTAATTTACAAATGAATCGAACAGCTAATCCTCTCGTCTAAGTAAATTTTACTCTAAGTACGTGTTATGTGATTTATTTCACTAATTACGTTTTCCTGCCAGGGAAACTATTCCAAAGGTAAGAAAAAACATTTATTTTTCTGAACTATATTAAGTTTTGAAGCATTGTTTTTAATTAATCACTTGTTTTAAATAAAAAAAAAGCTGTTAGGGCAGATTGATACAAATGACTCAAGGCACATTGATACGCACCTTCTGCGTGCATCGGCGTGCCTCAAGAGCAACTGCTTTGAAAATCGTCTTCAAAAATGAAAAAAAAACGTAAAAATGAACTATCTAAGAGAAACACGCATTAAGTATTTTTTTAAACAATGGACGCGGTTTGAATTTCATTACAAAAATGAAAAGTATGGTTATAAATTAAGTTTAAGTATTTTTTTTTACAAATTTATAAAAATTGGAGAAAAAAACTGTAGATTGAACGGAAACTTAATTGATATCATCGAAAAGATAATTTTTTGCATTTTCAGATGGTGTGAAAGTTAGTTTTCTGCTATATTATTTTCGTAAGTCATCAAGGAAGAAAGCGAAAATTTACCTTAATTTTTAATTAAGTAAAATTTTCAAAAACGGCTTCGAGTTACACATTCCCTCCCTCTAAAGTACTCTGGCATACAAAAGTTAAGGAACATTTCGTAAAATGCGAGAAATTTGCAATTAATACGAAAACTATGTTTCGAAATCAGTTCTGGAGAACCGTGTGACATTCAGTAGAGTATCATATACATATTACAGTGAAGATTCTGTCACGAGGGCAATTTGGTTGACCACCAGAAAGGGATGAAGTCGAAAATGGAGTTTCACCCATCCTGTTTCACAGAAAGCTGATAACGAGATACAACTTTTACCAATGGTTATGGTTTAATGTTCATAATATTTACATGCAATATCGTAAGCATAGCACAAATATTCGGGAAGATATAAATGTTTCTTTAAAAAGTCCCAAATTTTTCCGCATGTGTTTTCCTTATAACATGTAGAGTTTTCATCCAAATTATTCGAAATTTGCAGAGTACTTGACAATATGTTACAGAAGTATTGTATTAAACATTGAGGTAATTACGTTGAATACTTGAGGAAATGTGAGTGTTTGTACTAAATAATTTTTTACAGCGGATGTGAGAGACGCAGCGGAATTTTTCTTTCAAAATTTCAAAGCCAGATATATAGAGCAATTTTTTTAAAAAAAATCCAGTTGAATCCCATTAAAATTCAGAAAGCTGTCGGAATTTCACTGAGGTGAATTTCAATTTTTCTTTAAGAGAAGCTAAATGATTAGGGTTCTTGCACAAACTCATATTTTTTAAACTTTAATCTTCGAAAGGTATTCGAGAAAATTAAATTTAAATAATGTATTTAATTTATAAGTGTTCATGGTATTCAGGATATTCAATTTTACTAAAATTCAATGTTACTATTCGAAGATTCAAATTTTAAAAATATCAGTTTGTACAAGAACCCTCATCATTTAGCTTCTCTAAAGAGAAATTGAAACTCACCTCAGTGAAATGTCGACAGCTTTCTGAATTTTAATGGGATTAAAATAGAATTTCTTTTAAAGTTGCTCTATATATCTGATATTAATGTTTTATTAATTAATTTAATCAATTTATAAATTTAGTCAATTTTTAACTGTCTATATATTTGACTTTGAAGTTATGAAAGAAAAATTCCGCTGTGTCTCGCACATGCGCAGTAAAAAATTATTTATTACAAACACTCACATTTCCTTTAATATTCAACGTAATTACTTCAAAGTTTAATATAATACTTCTGTAACATATTATCAAGTGTTCTGCAAATTTCGAATAACTTGAATGAAAACTCTGCATGTTATAAGCAAAACACATGCGGAAAAATTTGGGATTTTTTAAAGAAACATTTATATCTTCCCGAATATTTGTGCTATGCTTACGAAAATACATGTAAATATTATGCACATTAAACCATAACCATTGATAAAAGTTACATCTCGTTATCAGCTTTCTGTGAAACAGGATGGGTGAAACTCCATTTTCGCCTTCATCTCTTTCTGGTGGTCCCCCCAATTGCCCTCGTGACCGAATCTTCACTGTAATATGTATATGATACTCCACTGAATGTCACACGGTTCTCCAGAACTGACTTTGAAACATGGTTTTCGTATTAATTGCAAATTTCCCGCATTTTACGAAATGTTCCTTAACTTGCCAGTGTATTTTGAAACTCATTCTCCTTTATTATTTGTAGAGATAAATTATTTTCTGAGGCAAAAGTGCTTCATTTTTCCAGTCTCATTAAGAATGTTGATTTTTGATAAAAATAAAAGTTTGTTACTTTGATAGACATTTAAACATTGATTTGGAATGAAAAGTTTATTGATAAATCAATTTTTTTCTATCTCACACCTAATAATCATCATTATTTTCGATATTTCCGTGTGTATCAATGTACGCATGGTTATGGGGCAGATTGATACAAATCTATTTTTAGGAAAAAGTGTAATAAGTATTTTATTATGCTATTAATGACTAAAATTCGACTGAAATACTATATTAGATTAACAAATTTATAAATATAGTGTATTAGTTCTAATTATTTCCGTTGGTAAAATCATTTTTTTATCTTTCCAAAAAAGAGTGTATCAATGTCCCTGCATTTCCCCTATGCATATTTATTGAATGAGGCAGCAAACAGAAATAGCAGCAGTTCCTTAGAATCATGAAAGATTTCTAAAGAAACACCTGTTCCACCATGAAATGTCATAATGTGTCCGCACTTAACAAGAGTTATTGCAGCACACACGTATGCTTGACGTGCCTGAAAATTTCGAATTTGTTTACTAATCCATGATTCTTTCTTTCCTATGCCTTTTCTAGGCTTGTATTCTTGTAAGCAACTTAAAGAGTTTTCAGTAACCTTATCCATTATTGTCCTATAAACATGGTCTATAAACCATATCTTACTTAACCATATCTTATCTTTTATCCTGTTTTGTCGCTTTCCATCAAGCCTGCCGTTCCCGTTCTATATGCTGCTATGTAAAACATTGGTCTTGCATTTGTAGCCTACCCTGAAAGATTGTCAATTTGTCACAACCTTTTCGAATCGTCTTATGTATCGCTACTGGTAAATTAATAAGAAATGTAAAATGTTAAAATAAGAAAGCTTCATGTATCTCAGTTCGTTAAAAGCAACCGACATGCTTTAGGTACTTCTCTTCACTGAGAACGACATCTAAATAGTATGAATCATCCAAATCGGTAGTCTCGTAACATCATTAACAGTGGACAACACAGTGACACGTTATAGCAATAACCTTTAAAGTGTTCTAAAGAGTCTTTTTCAGAAAACTGAAAAAGATTTTGCAATTTCGACACATTAGACACATTGATCGAAGACTAGACGAAGTCGTCGGCTTGCACGAAAAAAAATACGGGCTGGTTTTCGAACACTTACGACCAGTAGAAACTGCAGTATGAAGTTCGCTCCTTTTCAGTGATCAACTGGTACTAGCGTTTCAATTCAGAATCTTTCGTAACAGACTCAACAGTATTGGTTTTTATGATCGCAGTCAATTTTGTTTGTGTTTTTCATAGCAAGCTACTGTTCCTTCTTGTCGAAGACGGACATTAGCGCGCCTCAGAGGGAAACAAGTTAAATGGTGCAAATTTAGCAGACGAAACCCGACTTGCTATTTAACTTGGCATTACCATTTAGAGAGAAGGCGACGCTTAATAAGCTTTCACTTTTGAGTAATAATAGCTGATTTCGGAAAGGCAGAGTGATAGTCTGGGCTGGTATTACAATTAACGGATGCTCCGTCCAGCACCTCCTTAGAAACGCATCTTCAGCCTTTAAATCATGCAGCGATCAGATCAGATCCTCCTCAGACATTTTGTACTTAGGTTGTCGTAAACGGAAATTATTTCGTTTGTCATAGCCGATAATGCCAGGCCACATCGCGCAAGACCATTTGATGACTTCCATGAATTCTTCGCATGCATTAACCAACATGTTTCCCAGACGCTAACTTAATCAAAACTTTTGGGGATATTCTTTCGAAAGGAGCTCTGGAGGGGTCAGCGAAAAACTGTTCCTCCTCCCACTTTGAAATATGCCATCAGTTGCACACCAGTCTTCTGCGGAAGTAGGAGAATATGCCACAGTACCTGTTTCATAATCTCATTACCTCGATAAGTCATAGAGGTGCAACCATGTATTCGGTTTGGATACATTACACACTTATTAAAACTTATTTGTATTTGTTAACCCTTGATTGTTTAGAGCAGTGGTTTCTGAGTTTCTGGCTGTAAACTGAAGCTAATGGCAAATAATTTGACAGAATCGAACCAACTAAAATCCGTTGATCAATAGGTTGCTTATAATGAAATAATTAAATTACAATAATCTTAATATTTAAATTAAACTTCACTAATTAAATTGCAATAGTTAAAAACTATTAATTAGTTCAACATATGCAATCTGTTCTGATTAGTGATAAAATCATTTATTTTTACATACTAATAGTAAAAGTAAGAACACAGTAAATTATAGTCATAAAAAGTAATTTATGGTCATAAAAGTAAATTATTATCATAAAAGAATTATTTACGGAAAATATATTTCGAGCCGATCTGATACAAAACGATTGCTATCTGATATTGAAAATTGAACTAAGTTTGACGTAAAAATACCTTATAATTTTATGATAAGAACATAGATAAATAGAACCAAAAAATCCGACTGCACACTTTGAAAACGGCAATTTACATAATTTTAAAGAAAATAAAATTTTGGGCAGGATTTAGTACTGTGTAGTTTTCGATGTTGAATTATATAGATGCCTTACATCTTTTAAAACATTAAAAGTATTTCCGCTTTGTTTTGCCTGAATTAATTTTTTATTTGAATGTTTTTTATTAGCATGTTTATTATCAAATATGAAAAGTTAAATTAATCAGAGTAGAGTAGATAAGAATTTAAATAATTACACTATTTTACATCTGTATCCGAGAAATTCTCTTCTTATTTGCAATACCGAGTACGAGTTTCATAAATTTCATAAAATAAATGATTAATTAAAAGAAAATGCGTGGTAATTATGGAGCAACTTCAGATTTCTGATGTTCATCGAATTCAGGGAAACCATTAAAAATAATACGTAATATTTTTATATGTAGTTTTGCAAGTTTTTTATGAATGTTTTTATTTTGTTTTCCTGAAACACGAGATTATTATTAAATGTCAATACATTTTCAAATACAGTATTAAAACGTTCTGTGATATCATATAAGACAAACATTTCATTTTGCCACTGTTGAAAATTTTCATTATTCCTGCCTACTCCTCAAAAGTATGTTGAAAAAATTAATTTTTCAATATTTTTCTAAATTAAATCCTTTCTTTGTTTAAGGAACTCTCCGATGATGATTGTTAAATGTTAAGAAAAGGCAAATATTTATTACTACGCGGGAAACAGCTTTTATGCGTTTTCATTTGCTATTTGGCTATAAAACTAGTTTTCATCACAGCTATTTTCAAATTTCAATTTTTTTTTTGAGTTGCCTAGACAACTTATTAAATATAATTATTTCACACTATTATTTAAATTTGACTTATTTCCTGTTTGTAATTCTCGATTTTCGTAATCGAGTTTTCACTTCTTTCGTGATATGCTAGAAATGTTTTGAAATTCTGTACACTTGTGTATTCTCGTTGTCAACATATTATTTTAATTTCTTCAAAACTCAATTATCAATAAATCCGTAAATATAATTAAGTTTTGATTCTATACGATTGGAGACACTGGTAGTGAATTTCAGAAAAAAAATGATTTCATTATTCCATAATACTCATACTAATGAATTATAAATTATAGATTAAAGAGACGAAAATAATAAAAATTTAAAAAAATCTACTTTTTTCAGCTCACTTATAAAAGAACGTCTGCATCATGAGAACTCAGTTCAAATTTACGAGATCCTATCCAATGGAGTCCTTGATTAACATCAAAACGAAAAGTTAACTTACTCAAACTGAAGAAAGTTCTTGAAAGCTTCCAAATTATTTTGATTTAATTACATTAAACACATAAAATATTTAGCTCCGAAGCTGAAAACTATTTATTTGTATTGTTAACAAAATTGGTAAAAAACTTCGGATGGGTTTAATAATTGGATGAAGATATTAATAGAAGTCTCTTATTATTTTGGAGTAATGATTTCATTTATTATGATTTTATTTTTCATTTTTATATGAAATCTTTAAAAAGTTAAATAAAACTAAGGTTATTAATCAGCTGTGAGGAATAGTACTAACTTTTAAAAATCTCTATCTTAATTATTAATTTCATAACTTTCTTGCAGATAAAAGGTATAAAATGTGTTCGGCATGGTTTATATTGATGTTATTAGGGTTTAGTTTTATTTTGAATATCAAGTCTGCAAAGGCTTATGACAATGAAAAGGAAAAAGTAAAGAAAGGAAAAGGAACAAAGGATTCGATGATTAAAGACAATAAGAATGGTAAATATTCTGATTTATTCATGATTCTACATTCGTAATATTCACTGTATATAGTGCTCAATCATTTTCTTTGATTCTTCTTTTGTTTAAAGTGAAAGTTGTTAATCTTGGACCTTATATCTGAAGTTCCTGATATCTGAATGTTTGTTTTTCAAATGTTGAATTCTAAATAGTTCTGAACAATATCGCATACTCAGTAACACACAGTTAACTGACTCTAATTTTTTTAACCCTCTAAGCATTTGAGCCGTATTTTTCCACTTTTCATGTTCTGGTCATGAACGGATAATCCATATTTATGCTTATAATTTCTCAACCTGCCATGGATAAATTTTTAGAGACTTGATTAAAAGCAATAAAGATTCAATTATTCACTTTAAAAGCTAATTTTTAAGGTTTTAAAGGTATTAGATCAAAACAATGAAACATTTAGAGAGTTTAATTCCGTTTGAAAGGAGCTAATGAGTTATGTAATATATTGACTAAATATAGAAGACATTAAAAATGTTTTTTGAAACATGCTCTTATTAGTAATTAAAAGTAACAAGAAAATGTGTTGTCAGAAATCTGATGCTTTAAACGAGTTTTCAAAACCGCGTGGCGCTGAAAACAATATTAATATTATGAATATTATTATTAATATTATGAATATTATTGTTAATATTATGAATATTATTATTAATATTATGAATATTATTATTAATATTATGAATATTATTATTAATATTATAAAAACAATATTAACTAAATCATAATGAATGTCAAAAGAAAATTTCTAAGCATTCATTAAGAATGTTTTATAGATATCATAAAAAATCTCTATTGACTTAAAGTATATCTGTCAGCTCCTCACGCTTTAACGATTTTCTATCACCTTCCATTTTTTGATAAAATATTATATTCCACTTTTTAGTATATTAACCTTATGCGGGCAAGTTGCTTTCTAGAACACTCGAATTAGATTGGCTCTCTTTATACACCATTCTGCACTTTCCAATTCTACGCTTATTTAATTATAAATAACTTTATTTTTTATGGTAGAATAAGGTTTCTTCGTGAACTGGATTGTCATCCACATCAGTCTTAGAATCGGTTTACTGGTAGCTGCAATCAGTCAGTTCTCCATCCCGATCTGATTCATCAGATTCCTCCTAAGATGATCTTTCCTTATTTACATCTTCCAAAAGAGTCGAATATTGTTCTGGGGAATAATTTCCTGCCGTTTCATGACAGTCAGGTTGGCTTACTGAGAGATTTTCATGCATTTGCAATCGCGATCAGACAGAACTGACTGCTTCAAGGTCAAGTGAAACAATCGGAGTGAATAGGAGGAATGTTAATAAGACTTTAGAAGGGTGGCCAACTGTCCACCCCACTACTGTTTATTCGACTTATCAATACACACCCACTGGCGCATGGTACACACCGCAGTCGTCCGAAAAGAGTTGAAGGCAAAGCAGTATCCCGGCCTGTCCATAACCTTGCGATACATGCCAATAGGAAAAAGAAGCAGTCGTCCCACCCAATATGTCGGCGGAGGACGACGTTGAAGCCGGATAAAGGCAACCAACTCCTCAACCAACACCCTCATCGATACGGGACGCTTGTCTGAGTGCCAAAGACCTCAGAACCTCCACCACCCGAAAGGCCTAAAAAAGACCACGGTCCACCCATCAGGTCCTCCGCAAAGGGTTAATAAAAAAGCGTGTTTAAAAAAGTCATTTTTATTTTTAATATTAAATTGCCGATGATTTCCAGTGTAGTTGCTGTCATTTTAAGCATAATAACTAAAGAATTTGAACAATTATAATTCTTAACACTTTCGCTATGTTACAAGAAACGTGCTAATCGTATCAGAAATATCTTACTTGCCAGTTTTATAAGATACGTTTGTTTGCGTGCAAGCCTTAACCTGATAGATGAAATCCACTTACAATGGCATTAAATTCGAAAACTGTCGGTTTTTCTGTATCGTGAGTTGTGGTCGAAACACGAGCAACTCGTTCCACCTGACTAGAATGTAAGGTATCTCGAGGATATCATATATTGGGAGGCAAAATTCTGATTCACATCCACAATCACCAGGCTTATTCAAGAAACAGAAATATTTTGAGTCACATGAGTCTCGTGGGGCTTGTGATGATAAGATATACTTAGGTCAGTCAAAAAGCTAGTTGCATTCCTTCATAAAATTCTTGATAAAAAGGTGTTTTGTTGATACTTTGTGGCAACACTGTAGACATTTATCTGCAGCGTGTGACATAGCGGCTCAGATGCAGCAGTTTTAGTTTTCTTGCTAATTAATCATGAACATGTCTCGGTATCTCCAGGTGGCGTCCAAATTGGAAATGTGTGTGGTGATTCGTTCTTTGTGGACAAAATGGTGTAACTGCACTGAAATTTATCGGCAGTTGTACGCACGAAGGGTATGATGAAAACGCAATATCACATCAAGCTGTCGCAAAGTGATGCAACAATGTTTGGACGTTGATCGTGTTGACGACGCTTGCATCTATTGAAGAGTGTAACTTCGACAACTCGATTGTTGCTTGCTTGAATGAAGGCATCCTTGCGAACAGAAGATGAAATCTAAAATGAACTGGTTATTTAACATGAAAGTGTGTATTATATTATTGTCGAATCCGTAAAGTTTGTGCTCGATGGGTGCCTCGTCCATTGACGGAAGAACACAAAGCCTAACAATGGTTATTGGACGCTGGGCGGGAATTCTTCGCAGAAGACGTAGAAAACTTGTGCCACGCCTCGACAAATGTTTAAATAAAGCAGGTGATTACGGCGAAAAGTAGCTTTTGTATGGAACGTTAGTGCACATATGTTATTATTGTGGAATTCCCATCCTTTTTTGTCTTCTCAAGCAGTAACTACAAACTTTTTGGCTGACCTCGTTTCATTCAACTTGAAATTATTTTTACGAAGAACATACCTGACTCTCTCCACCTTGTATTACGTATGGTAGTAGAGAAAAAAGCCGAGTGTTAAGATGAGAGCAATATTTCTTTTTCCTTATACAGTACTAGCAATCAGCACACGGCATTGCCCGTGGCGTAATGACTTTTAAAAAAATTTAAAAAGCCAGAATGACATAAAATAAAGTTTTTAAACGATCTTATTTCCTGCTTCTTCCAGTGCAGACTGCACTTGTTTTCGACGTTTCCATGTCTTATTTCCATTGCTCAAAGTGTAGAACTTGGGTACTTCATTGTGTATTAGGATGCGTGCAAACTCATCTTGGGTGCAAAGTCTGAAGAAAGATGTGTGTGCTGCTGCCTCAGGTGCTTGGGCACGTTGAGCAACATTTTCTGTCGTGAAGTAGACTCTCTGACCATTTTCAAGATGGACGCTCAGCTGAATCACGGTGGGGTGTCGCTCGTGAATCGGGAAGTCATTAAAACGATAATTGATTTCTCTATCTAATGGTGCATCGATTGGTTTTCTATGATAATTATTTCTCATATATCAGCCAAAAACGCGCGAAAAATCACCCAAAACGACACAAAACAGTAAATAAAAATTTTCCGAGATTAAATTTTAAAATTTGGGCTTCGAGGTGCATTGAGTCACCATTACGACTACCTGTGTACCAATTCTCAAGACTGCATGTACAATATTTTTAATTTAAACATCGCACACACATACAAACATTGTCTTTTATAAATATAGATTAATACACGTAATATCTCAGAGAGCTTGGTTTACAGATTCCACAAACTTTTGGTCAAATAAAATATGAAAGCAAAATGTATTAGAATATTAACTAAGCTTTCAACAATGAAAGAGAAACTCGCAATTAAATATGTTTTTAAACAATGAAAACGGTTTGAACTGCGTTGCAACAATCAAAAGTATTGTAAATTATACCAAAAAAAATTTTTTTAAATTTATTAAAATTAAAGAAATTATGGTATGGCAACTTTTTCGTTTAAATTAAACTTTGAGACGCTTAAAATAAACTTCATTAGAATGTAAATTGTTTGTTCTTTCTTATGGTGTATATATTCTCTCGATACGATTATTAGAAAAAAATGCAATGAAGAAATGAGTGTGAAAAGTCACTCGAAACTCTAGAAAATAAAAGATTTTCTAGATTGAATTTTAAAAATAGGGCTTCGAGGTGCATTGAGTCACAATTAGTAATACCTGTGTGTCAATTTTCAGGGCTGAAAGTGCGTCTAAACATAGCGCACATACACAGCCGCACAAACATTGCCTTTTATATATAGAGAGATTAAATTTGACCTTGTTAGTATTTGAATTCGACATTCTCTTTTTCGAAATCATTCTAAAAGAAAAAAATTGCTTGCTTTCTTTGTACTTATTCGCTTAAAATTCTGATTGAATTTAACAGGAATCTGCCAACTGCCAATGGAAAAAGGTCACTGTAAAGCATTGTTTATAAGGTACTACTACGATGCTAATGCCGGTGCATGCGACAGTTTCGATTATGGAGGATGCGGTGGGAATGCTAACAACTTCAAAACAAAATCTGATAGTGAAAAGGCATGTGCCAATTGTAAGTAAATCATTTTAAAAATTCAACTGTTTAAGTATTTTGTAAGTAATTGTAGTAGTCACAAGTGTGATTTATTATTTATCATTATTTCACTTTTGTATTCCTTTACAATAATTTTCATAGTCATTTAGTGATATTTCATTTATTAATGGGTAATTTGTTCATAATTCCAAATGGAAAATGTGACGTGTGAATGAATACATTTGCAAAATAAATAAATAAAAACGAAGTAAATAACTGATTGAATTAACTCAATTCATCCTGTTTCTCGCAGTCGTTTTTTTAGATGATATTCGCAGTATCAATAATTTTTAATGTAATTGTTATTACATTTACAAACGTACCTGTATTAGGTTTTGATTAATAGGAACGTAAGCAATTTCCTTTATCCTTTCTTAGTTTATTCTGTATATAATAAAATCTCGCTGAAAGACTTTAATGAACATAAATAATAAATTTGGTATAAATGAACAATTTCCAAGCAATGAAAACAACCAATTTATGTCTAGTATAAAGTCTTTTGTTTTCCCCTCTAGTTTTGAAATGAAAAATCTTGTAATTAAGGAAGGTAATATTTATGCCAAATTAAATAGGGGGGCATCCGTTAGAATAACTTTTTCTTAATAAGTGTTATTTTTGACAGCTGACAGTGACTTTCTCCATAGCAATGCACTTGTCTCACCCCTGTTTCCATTTTTCAAAATATCCTTGAAATCCTCAGAATTCAGGTTTTTTTATATGTCTTGTCATCACGTTTTATCATCTCCATTAGTCTCAGATCCACTACCGCATAATCATTTGGAATTTCAGGAATAAAAAACGTTACAGGGGCATAAGTCTGGCGAAAATGAAGAGGGATTTAGCTTAGTGATCGAATTATGGTGAATGGATCACTGCTGAATATGTATAAATTAAAGACGATTTTTACAAGCAATTTTTTCCAACTGTTTCGTGAGAACCCTGTGTGAAAACGATTTTCCAAATTCCAATTCATCCGCAGAGTGATTGCAGGGATCCGAACAGTGAAGCACAATATACCGCATATTTTCAATGCGTTCATCGACACATGAAGTTGAATGCCCCTCTTTCCTTGCATTAATTACCCTCTCAGTCTTCACACCCCTCACTGAAGTTCCTGATCCATTTGATAAGCGCTATTTTCGTTGGTGTGTACTAAAGAAAACTCCTTACAGAACCTTCAAAAGTGCATACATTTCCTGAGAGCTTTTCCAAAGTTTCACGTATAATTTGGTGTTTGAGTCTGTCTATTAATCTCAATCACTGACATAAGCGAAAACAGGATGTTGAAGAACAGTGGCGTAGCGGATGTAAATGGCGCCTGGGGCCATAGAATTTATTTGTTCTCTACCTCCAAGTTTCACTCGTCGACTTGTAGCTGTAAAAATATAGAATAGATTCAAAAACACAGTCTTCATGACGGCCTGGGCATCAATACATCATTTGCCCATTCCTTCTGCCATAAAAAAAGACCCAGTCCACAGCTGTAAGCTTGCCTCGACGTTATTGACGTTCAAGTAGATACCTCGGAAACACAGAATACAATGCATACGGACCAGCTTCAACTCCAGACCAGTCCAGGGACTTAGTTCATGTATTTATAGAACAGACTTGGTACATTTGAAAAATTTTATTAACCCTCTAAGCGTTTCACACGTATTTTTCCGTTTCTCATATTGAGTTTAAAAGCAGACAACTCATGTTCATTTGAATAATATCTTAAACTGCAATGGATAAAATATTCTTAAGATTCCAGAAACTTCATTAAACTCAAAAAAAGATCCAATTATTTAAGATGTTAAAGCTAGTACATCAAAATACCATACGTATATTAAAATTTCATCCGTTGATGAATTCATAGAACAGGATAAAATTTAAAAAAATTAAATTCAAAAATTAATTTAAAAAAACTAAAAATGTCGGAACTACGAATTTTTTAAAAATGTGAGCGCATCTCGACAAGTTTTTTTTTCCAGATAGGTAACATGCCATTTCGGTGGTCTAGGGGGTCGTAAATTACTGGAAATCAAAAATTTGTTTAGAGCCATTATCTGAGAAAATATTAAAACTGTAATAAAAAATAAAAGCATGTATTTGTAGGGAATTTTAGGTTCTTTAATTTCTTAATTCACATGTAGTGTGAAAACTGGAGAGTTTTCGTGATATTCAAGAAAAACTAAAAAGGAAACCAAAAAAACATGCATTGGCTTCTGCTGATCGGTAGCCATTGCGTACGGAATTTTCTCGCTGTAACAAATTTAAAACGGAGTAACGAAGCGTTACCTAACTGAGAAAAAAATTTTGAGATGCGCTCTTGTTTAAAAAAAAACTGTAGTTCCAACATTTTTAGTTTTTAAAAATAATTTTTGAAATGTGTCACTTCATTTGTGTACACCCTGTATTAATGGAGCTACAATACATTATGCAATATACATGTATATTTTTCCTGTTCAATTCACGTAAAATTAAGAAATTTTGTAATCATTTATATATTTTTATCTATATTCCTTTGGTTAATCATCATATGCATAAACAGTATCATCGTAAAACGAGAAATCACATTCAAATTGAATTTAATATCAAAGAAATTCTTATCATCGATATTGTGTGTCATACATTTCAAGCGTATGACATACAAAATTTTAACGCTGTACGAATCTAAGATATATTTTAATTGTATGTAATGCATTTTGCTATAATTTTCGTGCTTACAATTTTTCAACATATTTATGAATGCTTTTCCTTTCTTTTCCAGGACAAAACACATGGAAATCAGTTGCATTAAATATCCAAAGGAATGCTGGTTTCATTTATCCCGCCTCCTCAAAGAAAATCTTTCTTAAATATCAAAGGAATATTTAAGCAAATTTGTGTATGAAAAATAAAACAACTAACACATGTAAATTTTTGTCGTATTTTTGGTTCTGGAGAGACATAAAATGAATAAAAAATGTTTAATTTCTAAGTTCATTTATTTATACGCAATAACACAAATAGATGTATTTGAAAAATAATAATGTAAGCTTAGATTCTTTGGTGAGGATTGTTTGCTGGAGGGTGAATTTCATTTTCTATTCAAAAAGTTTCAACAGATTGCAAACAGAGCATCTTAGCCTAGTATAATTTTTAGGACAGGAGCAAGTGCAGTGTATTCACGCAATGCATCATTTAAACATATATCAATGGTAGTCAAGTGACTGCGACATCGCATGAATTGACTCAATTGAAATTATCCCGAATAGGCGAATCAAGGAAACCTCACTTCATAAAACATCTTTCATTTCTAGTAATGTGAAAAATTTTGACGTTTATTACAATCGCAATCTTAAAACATTTCACATTCGAATTGTTTTCAAGGAAAAATAAGTATCAGTTACACTTCAAATTTTAAAACATATCATTACGAAACAATTTTTTTTAAGAAACATCATTTTGTATTTTTGTTGTAGCAGTAATACTTAATATAATCTATATATATATAAAACAGGATGTTTGTATGTTCGTTTTTTGGTTCTTTATGCACGCCCACACCATTGAACTTACGGCGACAAAATTTGGCACAGTGATGGATTAGCATAAGACGGAGCTAATGCCGTAAAATTATTTTATAATTCGAATTCGAATTTTATTTATTTAATTAAATAACGAAAATTAAGCTATTTTTAGACGTTTTTCGCCAATAACTTCTGAAATACTTATGCTACTAAATTATTTTTACATCACCTTAAACAGCAAAAAATTCTTTTTAATAATATCAATTTAATTGTCGTACATTTTTTCTCTAACTGTAACTAACGTTTCAAAATTCATTTTAAACGCAAATAGTAATCCAATTTAATTGTTTTCTATTGTTATGAAATCAAATTTATTGCTGCATCAAATCTTTTATTCACGTGTTTTTACCGCTGTTAAAGTTAAGAAAATATTGCTTTTTTTGGTCAAGGTAGACTTCTTACTTCCGCAGCTATTTCGTAGCATGTACTTAAATTCTGTTTTTATTTCTTAGCTTTTAACATGCACCCAAGAATCCAATGATGTTAGTTTAGTTACTAAGCGATGTTTCGTTGAAATTTCACAAACTTTTAAATTATCCTAATCAGTGTGAAGCGGCGTACCGACCGGGGAGTAAGTGAAATATAGATGTCTGATGATGATGAGAAATATATGATTATCTGATTTATAAAACCTTTTATTTACATTATATTTATTTATAAGTTTCGCAGTAACCAAGTTACAAAGTATAAGTATATTTGTTCATTGTAAAGCTGTAGTAGTTATTGAACTATATATTGTTTAAAATAAATGTTATTTTTTGAATTTTCTCGCATTTTTATTCAAACCATACTGTTATAAGGTGATAAAAAGGCTATATTTGAAAGTTTTAATACAACAATAAAGGATTCAAAGAAGATTTAAGTTAGTTGGAGAACGTTAGTGACAATATTTGTAGAAAAAAGTTAAAAAAAAAAAAAAAACTGGAGGACAGTATATGAAAAAATATGGATCCGGGCTTTCAGCTAGTTTATTTATAGGCAAGTTTTATTTGTTGAAATATCAATTTCGTGTCGTAGAATCAACTTTAAACACTTACAAGCAAAACTTCAATAAATGACTATTAGGTAGATTCCTTATAGGAAATCTACCTAATGCAATGGTTCTCATGACACGACTTTCAGAAAATTTCTGCAGATCTTCACCGATCATGACCCCTAGAACCCAAAACCACCCTTCGTTAAAAAGTTATATATATATATATATATATATATATATATATATATATATATATATACATATTTATTTTGGTTTTTGTCTATTTTTGCCATTTTGTCTTGTGTTTCCAGACCACAAAACCTCTGCATCCGTGCAAAAAACGTAAAAGAAAAAACGCAATATACAAAAATGTGTTAGCATAGATAAACAAATTACCTAACTATAACAGCATACACTCCTGTTAGTTGTACAATTATGTATTGTCAACAGTCAAAACTTTTAATTTCCCGTTTCAACATGTAACGAAACATTTACATTCGTGAATTTAAAAAAATAATAATAATTCAAATTCTTCGCGCACGAAGTCGCGGGTAACAGCTAGTATATATATATAACGCTTTTTCCCATGTTATCTTGTGCAGACGATAACTGGAATAATTTCGATTTAAATTTAACCAGCGTGGGATAAAAGTCTCGGTCGAGTTCGTAGATGGGCTATCCAGCTCAAAGGGGGTGGAAATGGTGGTGGTGGGAAATTTTCATTTTCCCATAATTCCTTTACAATTGAAAATAGAAAGAAAATTCAAATTAGACGAATTATTGCCTTATCATAGCGAACAATTTTTGCATTTAAACTTTTTCGATAACTGCAATTGTTTAGAGGTTATGAGCTGAAATGTGATTTTCCCACCCTTCCCCTACCTTAAAGTTCCCCTTGTTGGAAAGCTCTCGTCATTTGCAGTCTCTTCCACCCGCTTTCATTCTTGTAGCTCTAATCCTTATGAGAATAGAATGCGAAATGTTATTTTCCTTATTATTAATAGAGACGTATATATATAACGCTTTTGCCGATGTTATGTTGTGAACACGATAACTAGAGTAATTTTGATTAGATTTTAACCGGCGAGGCACATATTGTAAGGTCGGTGAAAATATCGACCGAGTTTGTAGATAGGCTAACCAGCTAAAAGTGGGTGGAAATGGTGGGGGACTGAAAATTTCATTTTCCCATAATTCCTTTACGATTGAAGATAGAATGAAAATTCAAAATAGGCGAATTATTGCCTCTTTATAATAAACAACTTTTGTATCGAAACTTTTTTGATAGCTACAATTTTATAGAAGTTATGAGCTAAAATGCATAAATATAGGAAAAAATTCAATTCTACGACTAAAGAAAGGAAAAATTCAATTAGGCAAATTATCACCTTATCAGAACGAACAACTTTTATATTAAAAGTTTTTGTCAGCTAAAATTGTTTAGAAGTTATGAGCTGAAAAGCGATGTTCAGTTGCTCCCAATTTATCTTTTCCCCATAGCTCAGTTACGATTGAAGATAGAAAGAAAATTTCAATTAGGGGAATTATCACCTTATCATAACGAACTACTTTTATATTGAAAGTTTTTTGACAGCAAGAATTACTTAGAAGTTATGAGTTCCCATCAGCCTCATTCACTTCCACTTTTTATACGGTAAACTAGTTGATATACCTGGCTTTACTCCGGATTAAAATGTTTTCATATTTAATACTTTTAATGTAAAAATTGCTAGTGCATAAATATTATAATACACAAATTCATTTTCTGATCTGAAACGTTTTTCATTAAAATGAGAATATCAATTGAAACAGACGATATTTAAAAACAGCCATTTTCTCCATACATTATCAATTGTTATATAGGTACTTCAAATTTTGTTAACAATTCCTAAAGTAAAAGAAAGATTTTAATGAATATTTTGAAACAAATAAATTAACTAGTTAATTATTCATTAATTTAAAGCATGAAAACAAATCAATCATTATTTGGTCCCGATATAAATTGTTAATCGTCTACAGTTAAAATTTTCTTTTAGCATTCTTCCTTCTGGAAAAGTTTTTCGTATTACTGTTGTTCTTTAACAAGAATATTGTTACGAATTCAGTTTAAAATTAATTTTGAAAAAATACTGAAATGAAAGAAAAAAATTTATGGAAATGAAAGATATCGCGGAAAAAAGCCTTGCTTAATTTTTAATTAAGTGAAATTTTAAGCAACTTTTAGGCTTTGAAAAGTTGAAGGTGACCTTTCTCTTTTCTTAAATAAAAAGTTTGTAAAGTTTGATTGAAATCAGTCCAGTGGTTTAGTAAAAGATGTGGAACATACATACAGAAATAATTATTAGATAATTATAAGATAAAGATTTCTGGAAAATAGTATGAGCCATAATAAAGGTTTTAGTGAAGATTTTGTAACAATTAATTATTTAACTTTAATTAAGTAAATAGTTAATTTTAATTAATCAAACAGTTAATTTGATAATTAGTTAATTTGACAGATTACTTTAATTTGATATTTAACTAAACGTGGCGGGACCATGATTTGTTTAATAAAATCAATATAAAATAGCCGAAAATGATAGATATTTAAATAATAGTTCCCTTTATCCTTTTTGATATTCAAAAATATCTCCTTAACTTTAAAAATTTTTTTTGGATTTTCTGCCTGAGTATTTGGTTTTAACCGTCGATGGAGATTTAAATTTACTGTTCAAATTGGCTGCATTCATATCCTATGCTTTAAACACTCATATTATATAAATTTGACACTCACAATATTTATTAATTTTTATTCTCTTATATGTTAAGAATTTAGTGACTATTATCTCTTTAACCAGGGAGTTCTCTAAATGAGCCCATTTTAGTAGTATTTAAGTGTTTCATGTCTAGTGATTTTACCATATGACAAAGTAATGTTCTCACAATAATATTGTAACTTAGATTAAATAAATTAATTTTTAAATCTAGAGTCTTTTTTCATTTGTGTCGAGTCAATTTCTTGTTACTGTTTCAGATAGGCTAGCTTAATGTTATCTAGGAGATATTTGCACTGCTGAGATGTTTATTTCTTTATGACTCCTACCTGTTGAAAGTTTATGTGTTGAGATATAATACAAATTGACCAATGTACTGACCGATAAATCTATCATAACTTTTTGGAATGAAAAATGGAATGATGAAACCTTGATATAGTAAAAAATTAAATGTCATGAAAACAGAATCACAGAGTAAATATTGCAATGTGTAGAAACAATAAAGTCATTGGCTATGTCTGTATTGATCAATATGTAATATTTCATTACTTTTGTAACATTAACGTAAAGGAATCTACCTTTGCCTTCAAGCTTGACGAAAAGGGATTTTTTTTCTTTTGCGTTGCAAAACATCGATTTCGGTAGACAAACAATTCTTTCTTTGATCAAATGAAATTTCCAGGAATAGCTGTAGTTCACTTCGCTGTTTTTATTTCTTTTCATTGTGAAATAAGAGCTTAATTTTTCCATTAAGAAATTCCGATAATAGTTTGTTTGTGCAAGAGTATATTATTATATTTGCACTTGTCATAACTGATGCTAAAAGAAGAACAAAATCCAATATCAAGAATTCATTAAAAATATTTCTGGTAAATAATATATTTGATTACTTCAAAATAAATGAAGAAATTGAAACGAAGCTATTTTTCTGGAATTATCTACATTCAGCAAGGGTATTCTAGAGTTGGTGCTTTTACAAATTCTCTTATGATATCTATACAGTATTGAAAAAAATATCTATCACATTAGCGAATATATTTATTAAATATAAATACGAATATTAAATTTAGTAATACAAAGAATTTTTGATGCTACTGATTAATCATTTTACGTATTCATATTTATTAATTACAACAATATTCTCACTTGAAACTTATTTATATCTAGTACGCATTAACAATTGCAATACTCCTTGCCTTAACTTTTCCCTGGAAAAACGTTTCATTATTTAAAGGAATAAGACCAGATAAATGCTGAATATCTTGGCTCATCATATCCATAAGTAAAGGTTTAAAATGAGAGAATTACATATGATTCGTTATGAAAGCTTTGTTCCGTTTTTTTAACCTAAAATTGAAGTTTCTTCTAGTAAGGCTCGTATATTTTCTCTTTCGAAATCGTGCTCTTCTGTTTCCTCTTTCTACTGCTTTTCACTGCTTTCTGAAACAGTCACACAATGATTGCAAGCTAGAATTTGAACGCCACTGTCTGACCTTCCAGAAAATATCTTTTCGTACCTAAGAGAAAACTTAAGTACACAAAGAGAAAATATTGAATCGTCAAGAACTTGTACCTCGAGATTTTGACGTTCTAGATTTTAAGCAAAAAAAAGAAACCTTTTGAAATTATGTCTGTTTGTAGGTTTATGAACACGATAACCGAAAAACGCGGCGAGTAGATGAATGAAAGTTACACGAAAACTGTAAATCTGCATCAAATTCAATGAACCCATCAAAGAGAATTTCTGCCTGCCTGCTTCATTGTCCGTGTGTATGCGTGCAAGATAACTCAAAAATCAACAAGCTAGGGAGGCGAGTTTTAGTATGTGGCCTTACAATCAAAATTGTATACCTGTATATAATTTTCGATTAAATTAGCCAAGGAAAAGTGGTTATATTCAAAAATGCATACTTTATTCTATTCACTGCATAGACAAAGACGTTCTCTTCAATAGACTAAGAGCATACTTGATTCTCTTCACTAGGCTAAGCTAAAGACAAATCACACCAAATTGTGGAAGTTTACTAGAAGTTCGAAAGGGGAACACTCCCTCTGATTATAATACTGGAACAGAAATTGACATTATAATAGGAGTGAGCTGGTATATTTACTTTGAATTCAATAGCCATAAAAAGCAGTGATATTCAGCATGCTATTTTATAATCATAAAGATACTTCTGAAATTCTCATTCTCTAATTCCATAATATTCACATAAACTCAATCTTGGTGACTCAAAAACATCAAAAGCAAAATAAATGGAAATTGAGCCAAAAATCTGGTTTTGTACCAAATTTTAGATCCTAGCCTAGCTGACCTAACCAAGACCTAGCATCCAAAATGCAGATCCTATTCTCTTTACTATTCTACAAAGCTAAACATAAAACTTGCCTTAATGTGTAAGTATACTAGACAATCGAGGAGAGATCACTCCCGATGGCCTCCTTGAGGCTTCATTAAAATAGATGAAATCCAACAGAAAACATGTTTGCATGATTTGAAACAGCTCACAGTGGTTCAGTTTCGATTTCTAGCGAGACAAAACTCACAGCATAAAAACTAAAACAGCAAAACCTTGAAATTTGTTTAAAGGAAATGGAATTCGGTGATTTTTCATGAAATTTCTTAACATTCCGTTTGATATTTTTTGATTTGTGATTTTTTAAAATTCTTCTCCATTGTTCTCTGTGGAGGAAACGGTCGCAAACTGCGCAAAAGCTGACAGTAGCTAAAGTATTTAAAAACTCTAGAAAATTTTACCAAATGAAGGAAAAAGTCTAAAAATAAGGATTATTAAATTTTAGTCAAGTCTGCTAAGTAGTTTTTTTATTTCAAACGTTTCAAATTTTTGCCAATTAATATAAACTGTGGTGTATTAATACCAGTGTTTCTCACGATGGTTGAAAAGTGAGAGAATTTCATGAGTATAATATAAAAGTTATATGCATAACATTAAACCTTAAAATAAATTACACAAAAACAATATGAGAGCCACTTCTCATTATTCATTAAAAATTGTCTTTTTTGTCGCTATAACTTCTCAACCAACTTATAAAAAATGAATGAATTTTTCGTTTAATTTCGTTATCTATCTCCTCAGATTATTGTGATGTTCTGTATTTCATTGTAACATGCCGTATTAAGTCTTCCTCCGAATATTTCTTTGAAAAATAGCTTATTTTTATTTTTCCAAAGAAATCTTGTTTTGAGCAGAACTAGCCGAGAGACTGAAAAGAAAGTAAAATTCCAAATTAAGACGCGCATAAACGCAGCTAAAATTTTTTTTGGCTTTGTCTCAAATGTCCATAATTTATTATCCAACAAAAATTTTAGCGTACGAACATGTACAAAAAAGATGCAGTACAAAATATTGAATATTTAAGGGGACTTGGCACCCAAAAATTTTTTTCTACAATTTTGATCAAACTTCTTCAATTTTGTAGTAGATAGATGTAAACTGAGCAGAAACTGAAATTTCAAAAATATTTTTTATTTTGAAAAATTACAAATTTTAAAATTTTAAATTTTTTAAAAAATTATATAGAATTTTCTCATAGAATTTTCAATATTTTTTCTCCAAATTTTTTTGAAAGGGACCTCTCAATGTACTTAACAGAATTAAGGATCGGATTTTTGATGTCTACATTAGTTTCAGAGAAAAAAAATTGTTCAGATCTATGCAGCGCGTCTCAGCAGCAGATTTTATAACACGATAAAAAGTACTTATTTCACAGATGGGAAGAGATAAATTACCCTTTGGACATTTACCGAGCCAATAATAGAATTCACATTGGAATTCAATAATCTGCAAAACAAGTTCAGTATGCCGCTTTTTATACGATTAAGCGAAATTTTTAAACAATCATGTGTGGTTCTCTCACTGAAAGCTATAACTTTTGGATAACTTCAGCGCGGACAGCTTGCATTAATCAAAATGCGAAAAAAGCAGTGCGGCTCGTCCATTAGGGCTCCAGAGCTGCAGTCTCCCCCTGAAATTATTTTAACGGCTTGTTTTCCGTTTTTATTCTAGTTGGCTTTTTCCACTTTGAGAGTTCAATGATTAACGAAAATGACAAAAAAGTAATAAAAACCTAAAAGGAAGACGGAAAATCAATCAAGAATTAAGAGACAGACAGACCAGAGCTGCATAGAGTTTTGCCCCTCCTAAGGATTCACACACTGAGCAACGTGGAGCGCTCAGTAGGGAGAAAAAGCAACTCTTTCTCCGTTTGAAGTAAGATGACCTTGAGCTGCGTTTTTCCCAGCTCTCGTTTGACTCGATTTCCTCATTAGGCTTTTTTCGCTTTTTCTCAGTAGTCCAATCAATAAGTAGTTTTTTTAAAATAAAATTCTAGAGGAGTTGTAATTTTTTTGCTCCTTTATGTTTTTTGGAGGTGCTGATTATGAATCTGAGGTTTACCACCAAAGCGTTTTGTTGGAATTTTAGTTATGGCCGAAAAACATGAAATAAAGTTTTCCCCAGTATTTGCTTATAACTCAAAAACTATAAATTTTTAGTATATCATCATTACATACTAAAATAATCAGCACAAACTTTCCTTCAACTTAGATATACACAATTTTTGCAAGCACTACTTGTTTCTGAGCTGACGAGTCGCCAATGGAAAAAAGGAATTGCATTATTCGGACTCAATGAATGATTACATGGGAAAAATATGCTTTTTAAGAACATCTTTGTAATAAGGTTTGATTCAATAAATACTTTCATGAATTATTTTAGAGCGCATGAAGAAAACAGAGTGATAACAACTAATGAGAATATGAAGAAAAGATCTCTTGTGTAAAACTTTATCTCAAAAAATATTGAAAGAAAACTGAAAATTAAGTCGAATTGACTACATGTAATTATAAGAAATAGTTTAACATATTTTATATTATTCTGATATAATACAAAGATATGTACGATATCAGCTAAAAGAAAGTATTCACTCTTCTTTGGTTATAATTCCGCAATTCGTTTAAAATTTTGTGGGATTAAAAAGAAAAAGTACCTTTTTTCATAAATTACGAATTTTTTCAAGAAATTGGTTTAACAATTCGCTTCGCACATCGATATGAGAATAGCAAAATTTTGTGAAAATTATTCACTAGCGAAAATTTGTTAAATTTATAAATAAATTGCTGGAGAAATACTAGATGGGATATTTTTGAAAGATAAACGACGATTTTCAAAGTTACTTATTGGCAGAACTTTAAAAAAATTCGAGATTTTACATACATTATATCAAGTGTCTACATGATTTTTTAGGTAGAACATAGGAAACGTCTACAATAGTTATAGGTAAGAAACTTTTGCAATGTGGAGACTTTATTTTATTTCTAATTGATTTGATTTTGCATTTTAAGTTACTTAAATAATATACTAATATATAAATTGAAACATATGACAAATATATTTTAAAATTAAGTAGTCACAACGCTTGTTTTCCTAAACACGCCTTCATTGGCCGTGTTCTAAAACACTGTCTCTATTTCTTTCCTTTCTGCTTTATTGGTCATAAATAATGCCTGAAATTGGATTCATTTAACGATTAATGTTGAAATTGAATTTTTTTATTAATTTAAGGGCTCAGCTGTTTTATTTTTCAACTATTGTTAACTCCTTGAACAATGAAGAAATGTATTCAAAAAATATTTACTGTAAAAAGTGATAGAATATACCTCCAGGAAACAAAACGAAAATTTCCAATAGCTGTGAATTCCTGTAATCGGTTTTTTAGTATTTGAAATTGTTTTGTTAGCTGGAAACAGGTTTACATTTTATAGACACACAGTATTTCTCCAAATCGTAGCAAAAACTTTCATAATGTGAACTTTTAATTTAAAAAAATTACGCATTGATATGTTCAAGATACAAGGCATCTATGAAATTCATTGAATATGATCAGCATGAAATTAATTAATAATTGCCTTGCTTTCTTTGTTTGTTTTATAACATTTGTAATTTTCATACTTGGTATTCTAAAATCAGAAGCGAATTTTTTGGGCAAAAGTACATCTGTAATTTTAAATCACTGTACATCTGTAATTTTCATACTTGGTATTCTAAAATGAGAAGTGAATTTTTTGAGCAAAAATATTAAATAGGCAATACCTTAAATATTGAAGTCTTCTTGTGTCTTGTTGATTCTTATTACTGACGATTACTGTGCTTATAGAACTAAAACAAGAAAGATTAATGCGAACAGCCACATATTGGAAATATTTCAGTTGTTTTATTAAACTGAGAAACTAGCTGTTCAGCAAGGCGCTATAAAAGTAACAAAAATAATTATTTTAAAAGATTACTTCGCTAATTACTTCTTGTATTAAAACATTCGACGGGGATTTATAGAATTAAAATAAGTTTAAAGAAGAATATATTTTTTGAAACAAATTATTAAAAAAAAATTGCCTTTCGTCAAGGTTAACGAATAAGCATTGCAATAGGTAGGGGGTCCAAATATTGTCCACTTAGGCCATTATTTTAATCAGAGGGCTAATTCATATGAAATCTGCCTTTAAAGTTGTTCCAATCTATTATTTGGACAGTTATTTCTAACACACAAAAAATGAAACCTCTAATAGATTGCGCACAGTGAACATCAGCTGCTGACGAAGAACATTCAAACTGCAAAGTCGAATTGTCACGTGCTGCGGTTCCCGTCAAAACTTTCCAATTTTATGGACCCACGCTGACATCTCTTAGGAAATTTCACACTTACCAAGACTTATCAAAGCCAATGTAATTAGAAATAATTGCCTCTAAAACTATATTGATAAAATATTTGAAAAATTGCATAAGGATTAAAATTTTGAGGCTCTTGCGGAGAATGAAGATAAAATGCAAAAATTCTGAAAAATGTCAGCAGTAATATGTTCGTCAATAGACACATTTTGCCACCTAGTGCTAATCTATAGGACAACTTTTGATTTTTTCGCTCCACGCTACTGTGTAGTTCCTATATATAACGGAGAAAAATGTTTTTTAAAAGATATCCTTCAATTGACATTATTATCATGATTGACTTATATGTCATAATTTAGACCACAGTTGATGTGAAGACATCATAAAAGACAAATAAAGCTTTCAGCGTTTATGACACTTTGTTAATTTCATGAAAAGGCATGTTACATTTTCCTACAGATAATTTTTATACTGCTGTATGAGTATTAAAAAAGAGTTCTCTTTTGAAAGATAATACACGATAAAGAAAAAATACAAGTCAATGTATTTTTCATTGTTTCTTTACAAGATTCTTTAAAATTATTAAAATCAGTAATGCATAATGAATATTTGGCTCAAAAGCTACCAAGAGACGTTCGCTCATGGTAATAAAATGTTACTGCAATTAAGTATGTAGTGGTTTTAAGTACATTCATGAAATGTTAAATTTTCCACCCTCCATTTTTTTCGTAATTGTTCTTATTATTTGAAAAGTCGGTGCAATATTGATGCTTGGCAAGTGTACAGAGGAAGAAATAGTGTTCTATAAAACCGAAGAAAGGTTTATCTATAATTTGTAATTTTATACACCTTACTTAAAAAATTTTCAAAACAGTATAACTTAAAATTTTCTGTCAAAGTTTCCGATCTCCAGGAAGTATTCGGAGGGTCGCAGGTTCGAAACCCGATTCCACTGAAGATCCGCCGTGTATGGGGCCTGTTGCACGCTAAATCATACGTAGTGGCCAAACGTCCTCCCGTTGGTGTGGCGCGGCAGTTTGGAGAGGGGGGTGCCAGCTCAGGTGTCGTCCTCGTCATCTGACCGCGGTTCAAAATTACGAGGTCCGTCCCTAAATAGCCCTCGTGTTGCTTCAAAACGGGACGTTAATATAACCTAACCTAACCTAACCAGGAAGTATTCATTACTGCTAAGACATATATTTCAAAAAATAAAGGAAATCGGCTTATCACTATTTTATTCATGCAGCAGACATTTAATTCTATGGAAGTTAAATATCCGGTTTCGGGTTATGCAATGTTAAAAGTATTTTAAGGTAAAATTTATATTCTCTTACCTAGACATGTATTTTGTGATGTGCAAATTACATATATTTTATACATCAGGAATTATGCATATTTTCAAACAAAATGTATGAAAGTTCATTAATTAATCGGTACATGCGAAAATGTAGAAAGTTGGTGACTTAACCCTATGAGCCCTATCCCGCCTCAAACCGCCCCATTCGACAGAGGCCGGACTCAGGCAGTTTCGGACGCCTTAGTGAATTTTACGGGAGAAAAGTGGTTCCTTTCTTTGTTGACAATTGATTTCCCAAACTTGGGTGTCGTCCTCCTGGAATTTCTGTAAAGAAAGAAAGGATTTCATTCTGTTTCCGTGAACGAAAATTTACTTCAGTTTTTGAGGTACTGGAATTCTTACTCTAGCCGGGTTCAGAGAGTTAAACACCGTTTCAAGAGGTATAAAAAGTTAGAATTATCCAATTATTGAAGATAACATAAGATATCAATCTTTTCATTCTTATTCGCATCACAAACGTTTATATTTTTCTACCATGATCCACCAAATGTTTAAGTTTATTCTGGTCAATAAAACGGTTATATGTCCAGACAAATTGAGTTTTCCACATTGTTTCTGTCATGATTCCTTTCATGATGATTATATTTAATTTTTAAATGCTTTGAAAATTTGTTTAGCTAACCCTTTGCATGCAAAATAATTTTTATTAATTAATTGTATTTATGATTTATTTTATAGCATAATCATTAGATAAAGAAGAACATGGATTTTAAGAATTTTCAAAAGTATTTTTGGATAAGTCTAATTTGACAATGTGCAATATATTTAATTACTTGACAAATTTGACAACAATATTATTTAATAATGCAAAAAATATTAACGATGCTTTCTCATAAATTTCGATCATATTTTTTAAATATTATCTTCTTTTATAAAAGTTAATTACGAAAAGGAAATATTTGTATACTGTAGGAGAGATTAAAAGTAATTTTTGTTTGATTAATTTTCAGAAATGTTTAACGAAGAATGGCAAAAAATTTTCAAAATTCTCTTCAAACATAAATATTCAATACATTATTACCCCCAATTACGTTCCCGCCTTTAATGCTTCATCTTCATTTACGCCACTTTTTGTTGGTCCCTCAGATTTCCAGAGAATTTTTACCTAAGCAAGTGGTTTTCTGCGGTTTACACTACTATCCCTTCACTTAACAGGGTTAATACAATATTCGAAATTTACGAATATCGATTTGCAGGATTTGCAAAGGATTTTGAAAATCCTGCATGCATCCTCATTACTTGCTGCTCTTGGCATGCAAATCCTTTTCCGCCTCACGCCTCGGTACGTCCAACTGCTTTTGCTTTTCTTAGAAAGCAATGCAGGAGACGGCCCTAAAACCTCTTTGTCACTTCCACTTCTACGGAAAATAACTCAACCCTACAGGAACTCTAGTGAAATCAGAACTTTCTTTCCTTCTTAAGCTGAAGTGCCGGAGCGTTGCACGTATAGTGCTATCGTTAACTCTTTGAACCCGGTTAGAGTGAGAATGCAAGTGCCTCAAGAACTAGAGTAAATTTTCATTCATGAAATCCTCCCTTTCTCTACAGAAATTCCAGGAGGACGAGACCCTAGGTTGCACTATTAATTATCAACAATGAAAGGAACTAATTTTCTCCCGTGAAATTCACCCAGGCGCCCGAAACCGCCTGAGTACGGCCTGTGTCGAATGAGGCGGGTTAGGGCTCAAAGGGTTAAACCTATTCTTAAAAACTCCTGTATCTTAACTATGTAAATATTTTATCTAATTAAATTCTTTAGTGTTTATTACAGAGGAGCTCTCTTCATTGAATTCAAGATTGGTTTACGTTTTCGACACTGCGAGTTTATTTCTTTTTAGAATGACTTTTCTTCAGCGTCGACTCGGCAACTGTGAGTATATATCATTTGTTAAATATCTTGTTTTATATACTTCTGATGATGCAGATTGTCGAGACACTCTTAATGGAAATTCGTACATTACTCATTAACGGCATATTCATCCAGCATGCCGTGAATAAGCCAAGCATTTTATTATGATATATGAAATCTTTTTATTAATTAACATGATAGCTAATTAAAACAACAGAAAAGAGTTCAAAATGTTTGCAATATATGTTTGTCTTAAAAACAATACAAGAAACATACTAATAAAATTCTCAGATCTGTCAAAATTGCTTTTTATTACCGGCCATACAATTTACAATCCATCACAAGAACTATTTTAAGAAATATTTGCTAAGTATGTTGGTCTTGAAAACACTACATGAAACAGATTAATAAACTACTCACAATACAAACCCAGAAACCCACAAAATTATTTTTTATTACAGACTATACCATTTATAATTCATCACAAGAAGCAACTTTTAATAAGTATAATATGGCGAATGAGATTGCCTTTTTCCCTTGTTCTCACGATATAATAAAGCCGCAGATGTACAAGCACAATTTCATGATTTTTCTTTCCTGTAAAAGAAAAATTACTTTTATTATAAACGCAATTTGAATGAAATATTCAGTTATAAAAAAAGTAACTCTGCAACAGGTGCAAAGCTCATGGTTGAGGGTGGTTGTGCAGCTTCTTTTTAAGGAGCACCCAAAGGGTAGAAGTCTGACTTGGCTCCTATGCCTACTGACTTTAGCTGGGCATATTGGTCTGGCCTTCACACCTAGGGTGGCCCTGCCAGGAGAAAATCTCCCGGTGTACTTCACCCAGACCGCCCAGTGTCACCCCCCGCCACGTAGAGGCAGCCAGTAGGACTTGGGGGAAAAAGTAACTCTTATGTAATGAACCTAAATTATTTTTTAAAATTTAAATCATATTTTTGATGAAAAAAATCGTCATCTCTTGAGATTAACTTTTGTGAAAATGCATTTTGTCGTGCCACCAACCTCCACGTAACTGTTCCGGCCCTCAGCCCAAAGAAGTGAAGTAAACGAGGTGGTAGCCGCCATTAAATGGGTTTTCTGCGCAGAGTGTGCAGGTTTCTGTAGGAGAATAGAGGTGGACTCCGAATGTGATTATGAATATTCTTAATCTTGAATATTCATTGTATATATTATGAATAGTTCTTATCTAATCAAGGTAATGCAAACTAAATGTTGGAAAAATGTGGAATTCTTGAAGCAAAGGAGAAATTATACATTTTTTAATACTGTATTTGGATGAATAACAAAAACGATAATCCTTTATACACAGAGACTTAATGGGTGCTTTGCATTCTTTAAAGACTTCATCTCCTAACCTGGTTTTCTCTTGTGGGAGGAGAAGAATTTCTATCGTTACCTACATTAAAAAAATAATCGTGTTTGCTTTTATTCTTATAGCTCCCTTTAAACGTTGGCTTTGCAGGAAATAAATCGGCACCTTCAGCTGTGAAGCTCGCCAGTGAAAGTTTACTTCGGCTCCTTAACATACAACCAGCCATCCGTTCTTGACATGTCCGCTATTGTCAATTATATTGGAACATGGTGATAAATTACAAACTCTATTCTATTAAACTGTTATTGTGTGACTGGAATTCTCGAACAAACAGTTTCTATAATGTAATTTTGACCCGACAACAATTATTACTACTTTGCGGAGTCTTCCCCTCCAATTCGTAACCACTGTTAGGATCTATTAGCCTTTCATTAATAGGTTGTGTATGATTTCCCAGAATTCGTTTAAAGCATTTTCATTGTAGTAATTTTAGCTTAGAATTTTTAATTAAGAACAAAAAATCACTCTGATTTTTTTGTATCTTAAAGATGCTGATCAATACATATTCCATAGATGTTGTGATCTATGATATATTTATTTTTACGTTTTACTGTCCTTTACTTATGCTGCATTTGTTTACATACCGTCAGTTTTTATTCCTCTCATTTAATTATATTTTTTATTCCTGCTGAATTAATTTTTAACCACGGTTTCGGTTCGGGTCATCCTCGTCATCTGACCATGGTTGAATATTACGAGTTTCTACCCTAATTAGCCATCGTTTTGCTTCAAAACGAGGGGATTTTATAATTCAATTAAACTAAACTTGTCTCTACAGATACATTATACCAATAACTCTGTCGACTCAAATGGTAAAGGGGCTATGACCTTGGCGAGATTATTTGAATTTCCAGGTTCCATCCTCTATCCTAAGTGGTGAAACTGAGATTTCAAGTATTTTTTTAACGTATCTTGTATAATTATAAGAAAAATCCAAGATAATTTAAGACTTTTTGGCGTTATGTATCTCTGTTAAATTTACATACAGCTTGCAATTTCGTTGCTAGTTGAGTAGACTTTTCATGTTTCAAAATTATGGTGGAGAAAAGCTGACAATAAGTATATAAATTAATGAATGGTTGGCATGATTTGGTAAAACGACTCGTCTTGCAATTGGTTTAACTGCCAACTTTTGGCATTTTTTACTCATGATGAAATTAAATTGGACAAGCAGTTTCATTGCCGACTCAGAAATATTTTTTGTGTACCAAATTTATGGTAGCGACAGCTGAGGATATAAGTGGCAACTGGTGGTCGTCGGTACGACTTGGTCAAACGACATATCTGGCCATTGAGCACACCTTATTATCAAACAAGAAGATACTGACGACTGATCTGTGGAACTAGAATCATCGCTGGGAAATAAAATACAGCCTTGTTATAAATTATTTCTATATATATTTTTATTTTAGCAATGTTTTGATTCTTTAGCCACCGGTTAATTTTATTTGTATGCTTATATAGAGAATCCGCATGGTACTTCGTATCAAGTTTTTTATGAAAAGATTTTAGGATACATATTATTACTTATTTACAAATATAAAATATTCTTAAAAGTTGGTATTATATGTTGAAAAATTGTATAATTGTACACAAATTATTTATATTTTTATTAATCATTCCAAACTTATGCTTTCTTCGAATTTCAAAGGATTAATATAATAAATTTTACATATTGTTTAAAAGAAGGTACTAAAAATGTTTACAACTCTATCCTATCCTCTGCATTCGTATAAAATGATTATTATATGTTGATGACCGTTTTAAAAATTGTATTTTGAAAATAATCTTATATTATCTTAATCGTCCTTTTTTTCTTGCATTCGTGTTTCTAAAATTACAAGGAATGCAACTTTTACAAAACATATAGAGTGAAAAAAATTATAAGAGCTAATTTGTTACATTTTTATATTAAATACAAAAACGTCATATTCTATAAAATCTGTCAGATAATCTAAATAAAGCTGACTATTTATTTTGCTCTAGAACCTAACAGCATATTAAAATATAGCCAGACCAACAAGAAAGATTAGTGGCACGCCGATCACCAATGATCGATATTACATTTTCCATTAAGGCTGTATAAAGATAAGCGCTGACCAAAAAAAAAATGGCTACGTTGACCGATTTCTAGGTTTCGCAGAAACTATGTTGAAAATCACGATAAAAATGTAAGTTGTATTAAACACTTTTTCTACTTTATTTCAAAGAAACACACATTATTACAAACAGAAATTAAACATAAAAGTAATATTACCATTAACTGATTCATATTGTCACCTATGTTGTGGATATGATTTTATTTTCTAATAAAAGCTGAAAGTATGCCTGTTAAGGAAAAACGAAAAAAGATTTAGTGCAGAAATTTTTATGACATATTTTTAGATCATAATATACATAAAGAACTATAGGGTGTCCCTAAAAAGTGAGAAAAGCATTTATTTCCTTAAATATTGCACCTAGGCATATACTTCCAATTACAAAGTTTCATCGAATAAGGTATGAATTTGTGTGAAAACAGTTTTGCTTCTGTGGAGGTTGAAAATAAAAGGTTAAGAAAATTAAATTTTTTTGCGTTCCCCATAGAGAAAAAGTGTCAATGAGTAAAATGTTCCTCTTACAATCATCTATACTTAAACTAAGTTTCACAATTCTATCTGCAAAACTGTCAGAGATTCTGATGTGCTTACTTCTCCACTCTGAGAGTTCGATTATCAACGGAAAAAGATATGAACGAGAAAAGACAGAAAATAAAAGAAATAGTAAGACAGACATAGGATGGGGCTGCACAACAAATAGTTCTGGAAAGCACGAAAATTCACTCATTGCATACAAATAAGTGACATAATGAGCATAAAGGCAAATAGTTATCCTTTCGGCCTTTGAACTAAGCCAGAACTGAATTTTCGGATGCTCCTGTTTGGCACTAGGCCAACCAATGCTTCTTTCCCCCCTTCAATCTCACCCAAGGTTCGTCTTCGCGCTCTTTATTTGTGTTTCTTTGATGTCTCTTTCATCGGCTGTTTTTAAGTTTCAGATTCACTTTCATGCGGCCTCAACGGGAACGTGACTGGTTACTACGTATTCGTTTTCATTTGTTAAAAGTCATTTACTGATAAAAGGTACGAATGTAATTTTCTAAAATAGAATTCAGATAATTACAACTTCGATCATTTGAAGGTAAAATTATTTTTGAAAAATTGTATTTTAATTGTATTCTGGACATATTTTTATAGCACTGTTTGTTTCTGTGCAGATTAGCCATCACTGCTGATATATCACAGTGAAAATTTTTCGAAGGTTCACAAGGTGAAATGATTTTGTGAATACTTCAATCAATGTATTATTATTTTTTTTTAATTTAAAAAGAGTTAAGAAATGCATTGTTATTTCCTGATTCCGCCCTTTTAATAACTTACTGAAATATGTATATTATCTCTCAAATGTGCGTTGAAAGACTGGATCAAACAGCAGTGACAGATATAGAAAAGTGGTCCACGTTTATAAATTTGTCCTCTTATATCTCTGTAAGTTTTACAGATAGAAGCGTGAAATTTTGCATATGAATAGATGAATGCAAAAGAAACATTTTACAAATTGACATTTTTGCACTATGGGGGGCGTATAAAAATCTAATTTTTTAAACTTTTTCTTATCAATAACCTTAAAGTACTTTCATACAAATTTCCACCTTATTTGATGAAACTTCATAATTGGGAGTATATGTCTAGGATCAATATTTAAGGAAATAAAAGCTTGTTCCACTTTTGGGGGACACCTGTATATATATGTTACAGTTATTGTGGTAAATCGACATTCATGTATAAAAAACCGGATTTTTTAAGCGCTTATTATGAATAATTAACGCGGTGATTATGCATAATAACCACTTACCCACATTGACCGTAACATATATATTATAACATATTTTATATTATATATAACATCACTTCATGTCCCTGAATCTAAAATCATTATGATTCGTTGTAATGGATTTAGATGGACACAAAGTAGAAGCGTACCAGAAAAAAAAAATTAAAAAGCAATTTAGCAAACTATAAAAAAGAAAAGTTTTGAAATAAATTATATAACTAAAGAAGAAAACTTAAATAATAACAGAAGAGGAAGACTTTTGTTTGACCATGTTCATATATTATTATGCTATATCTATCTATCTATCTCTCTTTCTCTCTCTATATATATTATTGTTTTTAGTGCAATATAATAGTTCAATATATTAATGTATTTCATAGATTTAATTTTAGTACTTTCCATAAAACAATGATATTTTGTTTGTGTTAATGTATGATTTTTCATTCTAAATTCTTTCATTTTAGGGTAAATTGGCCTGTCTGTTTTTTCAACAACTTTAGTAACAGGGATGATTTGTACAGCAAAATTGATTTAACCTGACTAAGCTTGTCCACAGCCAAGCTACTAATTTCATTGTTGAAAACTCCATTTATTTGGATTGCCTTTTTTCAATAATTTTGATGGCAATGGAGTTCATTTACAGTAAACATTTAAATGTTTAAACTTACCTCTTGCTCTTAGTATCTATAGTAATTTCATTTTTTCATATTTTATTTATGATTTGGTTATTTTGCTTAATTATATATATATATATATATATAACAAATAAGAAACAAACATAGCAGAATTGTAAAAGCAACATATACGCGTTAAGTTCATTCCTTTGTCACGTCTCCCGTTGGCAGCATTTCTCAGTTTTAGGTTCGTAAAATTATTTCTATTATTTAGTATTTCATTCAAATTCTTGGTTTATCATAATGTTCGGGGTAAAGGACAGTATTTTTAGCTTTATGCCAGCACTGTTCGCAGAAAACATTATGATTTCACTAATTTTTTAGCGGTTTGTATAGATTTTACTTACCCTGATGAGTATCTATACGCTTTTACCGATTAACTACAGTCTCTCCATTTTATTTCAACATTTTTTGATTTTCATGACATTGATATATATATATATTACTTAAAAGGAACAAATGTTTTTCTGTTATTTTTAACAATATACAAGAACCTCTCTGAACCGAATAATCTCTCTTTTTAAATATTATATTTTGAAAATATCCTCAGTGGTAACAAACATTTGATTGCAATTTGTAATCAATTAGAATATAAATTATGAACTTAAAATTAAAAATTCCATGCATTACGTTCCTGTGATTCACATGATTTCAAAAAAGGAATTCCAAGTTTTGATTTTCAAGAAAGGAAGCCCATGTTTGTAAATTCATTGGTTTAATGCTTAGAAGATTAAGAAATGCCTTTTGACAAATAAAGATATGAAATATTTAAAAGAATATGGTGAATAATCGTAAATGTGGCAAAACGTTTCGAGATTATACAGATTTATTACTCTTAAAAATTAAATAAATTAAAAGCTTTTGACAAAAGTTATCATATTTTTATTTTGTAGCCACTAAGGTCATGAACATATTCCAATTAGATTTCCAATAATCGACAGGTTCTGTCTAAGCTCTAAATTTTCTAAAATATTGCTTTTTGTTAATTTATATTTCTTTTTGCAAATGTTAAACTCTTTCTCATTAATAATGCGATATTATTATTACAGAAATAAGTTCAAAGTTCTCTAATTATTCAAAATCATGGCTACAATGATGACGTTTGTAGACATGAGTAGGGGATACATTTCGGGAACCCTCAGTTAACTTATTGTAAAAAAATATAGCATTGTCGTTGCAAATGTAAATGCTTCTGACCTAGGTATTAGCTTTCTTCACACCGATGGCTCCAAAAAGAGAAATAAACGCACAAATATTCTGTCTTCGCAGCATCTGCAAGACTGCTTTCTCGATCCTATCCACTCAATTGGTGCATTCCAAAACCCAATAGTGGTTTCAAAGTACGGGAGTCAAGAGCTGATTTTGTTGTCCTCAAGGTTGAGGCCAGAACGACTATATCCACTTGTTGCTTCCTTTAATCACTACGTCACTCTCATATTCAAATAGACCTCGCATTGTTATTTAAAACAATGCAAGACTCTTTTAAATATATTTTGTAACACGTCTGTGACTGAATTTAAAGTAATATTTAATTCAAATTAATTATGTTAAAATTAATGTATTAAAATATATGCATTAATTTATGTAAAATTAATGATAATTTTCAAAACTAAAATATAAATTTCTCAACAAAATGCTAGTATAATGAAAAAAATCCCTTTCAGCAAGCTGGAAGGCAAAGGTAGATTCCTTTACGTTAATGTTACAAAAGTAATGAAATATTACATGTTGATCAACACAGACATAGCCAATGACTTTATTGTTTCCACACATTGCAATATAACGCTGTGATTCTGCTTTCATGACATTTAATTTTTTACTATATCAAGGTTTTATCATTCTACTCAAAAGGTTCTGCTAGATTTATTGGTCAGTATATTGGTGAATTTTTTTTTATATCTCAACACGTAATCATTCAACTGGTAGGAGTCATAAAGGAACAAAGATCTCGGCAGTGCAAATATCTCCTAGATAACATTAAGCCAGCCTATCTGAAACAGTAACAAGAAATTGACTCTTAACACGAATGAAGAAAGACTCTAGATTACAATATAATTGTGCGAACATTACTTCGTCATATCGTAAAATCACATGATATGAAACATTTACACACTACTAGAATGGGCTCATTTAGAGAACACCCTGGTTACAGAGATAATAGTCACTAATTTCTTAACATATAAGAGAATAAAAATTATTAAATATTGTGAGTGGCAAATTTAATACGTGTTCTTAAACAATAGGATATGAATGCAGCCATTTTTAACAGTAAATTTAAATCTCTATCGACGGTTAAAACCAAATACTCAAGCAGAAAATCCCAAAACAATTTTCAAATTACGGAGATATTTTTCAATATCAAAATGGATAAAGGGAACTCTTATTTAAATATCTAACTTTTTCGGCTATTTTATATTAAATTTATTAAACAAATGTTGGTGCCGTCATGTTTAGTTAAATATCAAATTAAAGTAACCTGTCAAATTAACTATTTCATTAATTAAAATTAACTATTTATCTAATTAAAATAAAATAGTTAATTAATTGTGACAAAATCTTCACTAAAACCTTTTTATGGCTCATAGTAT
The DNA here is from genome assembly GCA_013235015.1 of Araneus ventricosus. Taxonomy (NCBI): domain Eukaryota; kingdom Metazoa; phylum Arthropoda; class Arachnida; order Araneae; family Araneidae; genus Araneus; species Araneus ventricosus. Next base: position 2,018 of record BGPR01014368.1, on the reverse strand, counting down.
TTGCCAGCAATCTTAATTTTATAATTATCTAATAATTATCTTAATTTCATTGTGGTTATGTATGTATGTCCCACATCTCCTCCGAAACTACTGGTCTGACTTCAACCAAACTTTGCACACTTTTTATTTAAGACAAGAGAAAGGCCACCTTCAACTTTTCAAAGCCTAAAAGTTGCTTAAAATCTCAGCAAGGCGTTTTTCCCGCTATATCTTTGAAAAACAATATCTCACGAAACTATTTTTAGACCATATTAATTTTTTTCAAATTAGCTTCTCAGTGACAAAAATTTCATTTCCATAAATTTGTTTCTCTCATTTTAATATTTTATTCAAAATTAATGTTATATTGAATTCGTAACAATGTTCTTTATTGTTGAAGAACAAGAATAATACAAAGAACTGTTGCCAGAATACATTAACAGAACTCTGGAAGATTGCTAAAAGAAAATATTAAAAGTAGACGATTAACAATTTTATCAGGCCCAACTAATGATTTGATTTATTTTCATGCCTTAACTTAATAAATAATTAACAAATTAATTTAATTGTTTCAAATATTCATTAGAACCTCTCTTTTACTTTAGTAATTGTTAACATAATTAAAAGTATCTATATAACAAATAATAATGTATGGAGAAAACGTCTGTTTTTAAAAATCGTCTGGTGCCATTGATATTCTTATTTTAATTAAAACCATTTCAGATCAGAAAAGGAATTTGCGTATTATAATTTTTATACAACAGTAGTTTTTGCATTAAGAATAATAAGCATAAAAGCATTTTGATCCGGCGCAAAGTCAAGTATATCAGCTTGTTTACCGTATAAAAAGTGGAAGTAAATGCGGCTGATGGGAGCTTATAACTTCTAAGTTACTCTTGTCAAAACTCTTTCAGTATAAAAATAGTTTTTTATGATAAGGTGATGATTCTCCTAATTGAAATTTTCTGTCTATCTTCAATCGTAACGGAGATGTGGGTAAATGATAAATTGGGGGAGGGAGGGGAATTGAATATCGCTTTTCAGCTCATAACTTCTAAGCAATATAGCTATAAAAAATTTCAATATAAAAGTTGTTCGTAATAATTAGGCGATAATTCGCCTAATTGAGAGTTTATTCTATCTTTAGTCGTAACAGAGCTATTAGTCCAGTCAACGAAGTGCCAAAAATCACTTAATGCCGAATTTCACTTAATTTTTACACAGTACTGCATGAGATGTAATTGACCATGAAAGTCGTCTTTTCTTCTCCATTGGTCATTATGAAGAAAAATAAAAACTTTATCATGAAATTTTCGTCTTTGACTTATTCATATACGAATATATTAAAGAAACTGTTTATGAATGGAAAGGAAGAAAGAAACTTAAAATGAAATTAAATCAAAGAAAACAAAGCTATAATTTTGATTGAAAAACCCCGACTAACTACTACCTGATAGTAAGCCGCCGCCGCCGCGGCGTTTTGACTGCCTGCCTCTGACGACTCTTTCCTGTACGATGACAACCCGCCTGGAGGGTTTAACTTTCTTGGCGGATTTAACTTTCTTGGCGGCTGCAGCTGCAGCGGCCATAGCCATCTTCTTTGCGGCATCGTCATTCTCCTCCTCTTCATCATCATCATCGTCCTCCTCCTCCTCCTTGTCTTCATCGTTATCTTCCTCATCACCGTCTTCTTCTTCTTCTTCAGTTTCTTCTTCATGGCTATCGTCTTCTTCGCTGTCGTCATCCAAAAGCAAAGCATTCGCTTCTTCAACGTATATATTATGAACAATACAGAAGAACAGCAACACCGGCAGGCATTTCCAGCAATGCATTCTATTTGGTTCTGAAAATTAAATCAATATAAGTGAATTAAGAATGAAACTTATTTTAATTTCTAATAACAACGACTTAAGAAGCATAAGCGGAGATGGTGCTTAGAACAGCTGGAGCGAAATATTTCACATCACATCAGAGAATACACTACCTGGCTCAAAAAAAGTAGCGACGTGAATTAAAACATGCAAATTTTAAAATGTCAC
>BGPR01014367.1:0-39371 GCA_013235015.1 Araneus ventricosus | reverse complement strand
GAAAAAAAATTGGTTTTATATTTTCCTTCTCAATTGATACTTTTATATCTTTTATATAAAATAATTACTTTTACACTCGGAAAGTTATAAAATTTGTAACTTTGAGCTTTTCTTAAATAAATAAATAGGACATTATTTAATACTCAACTTATTTCAGTTTTCTTTTTTAAGCAAAAGGAAATTTCAACGAGTTTCAAAAAGCTTTCAGACCCCCTCCCCTAAATAACCATTAAATCATATTCCAAATAGCAATCGCAATTTTCTCATATTACTTAGTTTATATCCCTTTGTATAACGGTTATAACTGTTACAGAAACAATAAAACTATCGAATTTCAAACAATAAAAATAATTTTTTAAACACAAATTACAAGAACTTTAAAAAGAAAATTATTAATTAAAAGAAGAAATCTGGGAAGAGGGGATTTCAAAACAAACCGTGTAGTGAAGATAAAAATAATCTAAGTGCATTAGAAATTTAATCACATTCATAATATATTTAAATTTTCTGAAGAATTTTCTTTTTTACGATATTCATTTAGGCTTATTTTCCTTGTATTGAACGATTTTCCTTCAGGCATTTAAGTTTTTATTTTCACCCCCAGATTTTTGATAAAATAAATATTTTAATTTTTAATACTTTTACAAAGTCGTCTTTTTAAATTTTCTAGTATGATTTTCTTCTTTTAGTCTTTAATTTATAATTCATTATTATAATATAAATATTATAGAATCTTGTAATTAGTTTTTTTTGAAATTCTCTACGAAGTAGCATCTCTCGTATAAAATGAAAATTTAACCAAAAGTAATCAGTTAAATGATAATTAAGTTTTAAAATATTAAAATAGTGTATCACCATAGAACATACATAAGTGTAGAGAATTTAAAAATTCTAACACACATCAGGAAGTGAATGAAAAATAGATTACAAAAATTCATATTTACAAATTTCATATGAAACAAGTCAAGTTAAACAAAAACTTGTAAAAACTACTTTTCATTGCTTTCGTCTGGTGCAATTAATATTTTAAAACGATTGCACCTTTGATACAATTTCAGAATTAAAAGCTTCCATTGCGAATTCAATGTTTCTTTTTACAAGAATATTGAAAGTAAACATAAACAAACACATATAAAGAAATGGGAAACGCCTGATTCCTAATTCTTATTTATCTCGCAAAAGGATTTCCTTCAGAACATTATATGTAAAGTTCTCGACCCAAGAAATGCTGCTTCAGTAAGATTGAAGTCAGAAAGAAGGAATTTATCAGTTTAAATTAAAGCGTCTAAAAAAAAACTGAAACGTGGAAAGAGACGCCGACTCCAGAAGAAACAGTTCTTCCAGGAAAAAGTGACAGCGATGAATAATGGAATGGCAGAAATGCGAATAAATGCAAAGCTGCCAAGCGAAAAATATTCTTTCCGGAGCTTCATATACTCTTCTTTTGCAAGAAGTCTTACTTTTTTCGACTTCCATTTTTTTGCAGCAGGAAGCAATGAGGTTATTTAGCCATTTTCTTTGGAATGGATGCATGTGAAGCTGAATACTTGCAAAGGAAAGAGATATTTAGCTAAAGCTTTAGTTAGCTATCTAGACAGTAATTGAATCCGTGAGAAGGATAGTAGGGTAGACCGGGGCTATTTGGCCAACTTATTCTTCTAAGAATTTTTTTAAAAACGGGAATTCAAATTTTTTAATAAATTTTTAAGTTGACACTATTAGTGAACCTTCATAAAGAATTCTTCACAATAAAATTTGAATATATTAACTATCACTATTAATTTAAGACCTCAAACTGACACCAAGTAGCTTGAGCCAACCTGCCCCGACTGCGGGGTAAGTTGACCCACTACTAGTGTGAAGCGACTATCACAAAACATTCTTCTATATTATTATATTTAATTAATTTAAGTAACATAGTTGTGTTATTATCCCCATTATGTGTATTATATACAAATTTGATGGATTTCTACTCTATAGAAACTAAGATACAGCTTTTATGGTCATCGTCAAATAGTATTGTGTAATTATAATCAAAATTGAGTCCGCATGGTTTCTCATAACAAATATCTTGCATAATAAGTCTGGTGCAATTCCATCTCACATATCCAGAGATATTTCTATAACGCACATCCTGAACATACGCCAGAGCACGCGTTCAGGATGTGCGCATGTCCCGCCGGGCCAACATGCCCTGTGCGAAATGGGCCAACTAGCCCCATATCGCCATTTTTGTTTCTCATGAGTGTAGGCATTTATTCTGAAAGCGTTTCGATAAACAAAAAAGCCCTAAATGAATAATTATCTTTCTGAACATTATTTATGAAAAGGGAAATTGCAATCTACAAGTAAAAGAAAAAAAACGTTTATTTATAAGTGAGGAAATTTACTCAGCTTAGTTAAAATTAGAAAATTCTAGTTGGTTCTTTAATAAACTCTAATTCTTCAATGACGCTGATATGGAAGAAGGAAGACGGGAATTATCCCGTCACTCTTGTCTGGAATGAAGACGTTAAATACCGGAAAGTTTCAAAAATATAGCGACTGGGCCAACGACTGAGCCTGTTGCCAACTGGCCCCGGTCTACCCTATTAGTCTGAAATTCTCAGTTCGAAATAATCAGGAATTAAGTCTGGACAGGTACTGTTCTTTTATACTCATGGAAACTTAAAACACGCCTGGATTAATACACTTAGTGCTTAGATCTGAATTCATTAAACCGACTCATAAAAAAGTCCCAAAACATTCGGAATTGGGACTTCCACTGTTCTCTTCACAATTCAATCTAGTTAAACTAATCTTCAGTTTTGACGTTCCCCTAACCCTTAGTTTTGAACCGCGCAGAGATGAAGAGGACAGCACATTAGCCGACAACCCCCTCTTCATGCCTCCAAACCACAACAACGGGTGGTAAAATTGAGAGCGTCTGTTAATTAAGTTGTATTATATAGCTCTCGGTTTCTTAACTTATGATTCGCAATAGTTAATTGACTTAACTAAAGCACGCTTCTCCCTTCAAAGGTCAATTACCTCCATTTCGATCTTAACAATCACGGTCTGATTATCCCCATTCAAAATAATTATGGAAATCCACACTCTTTTCAAAAATGATATAAATGTAATGAAGACGAAATATTAATTACAAATATAAATATTATTAAATACAAAAAGAAACACTTAGTCATTTTTTAGATTTAACTGAACTTCTTTCATATTTGTAAAAATGGAATTTCGCAAATTATTTTTTACTCACTTCTTGTACTAGAGTTCTGAAATTTTCCACAATTTTGTGTTATCTATAACGATACAATGTTTTAATATTTCCAGAACTCAAATATCAAATAATTAATTAATTGACCGAGGTCAATATGAAATAACTTCTCATAACAATACAGAAAATGAAAATCATTTGATATCTCTAAAATTAATTCTAGTAGTCCTGAAATAAATTTTCCTTCATTTTAAAAAGGTAATTTAAAAGTTCTGCACATTTGTTCAAGACAGAAATATGAAATAGACAAAGAGAAATAGAAATATGAAATATGACAGAAATATAAAATGATAATAAATTATATGTGTGTGTATGACCAGTCTTTCAATAGTCTCACTGGAACTTAAGAGGAACTTTTACTATGCTTTGAAAATGGAAGGATGTCAATTATTGTTTTTGAAGACACTTTTTGAATTAGAAAGGGATATAGATGTTACGATCAATATGGGTAATTGGTTATTAGATATAATTATCGAGGTGATTATATAATATAATCACTGCTATATTATATATAATAACCGGATTTTTTATGCGGTTATTACATATAATGGCCGGTTATTATGTATAATTACCGCGATGATTATATATAAGTAATAACCGATTACCCACACTGACCATAACATACATATTAGATTTCTGACTTATAAATATTTTTCTACTTTCTGTAAACCTGCTAATAATCACTTTCGGTAGAATCGAAGGCTTGCAGTGATCTTTCTCGTGCAAAAGACGCTTCCAATTAAAAGAAAGAATTAAAGGGAAGAAAAATTAACTCAACAAAAATAAAACAGAACCGCAATAGGTAATGTAACAAAATCACGTGAATATATCTTAAGCAAGCAAATACAATTGCACATGAGAAGAAAGTGAATCTTAAATTCATATCAAAACATCAAAATATTTCAAATTCACTGAGTTATTTTTCTTTCTTTTATTTCATTTGTCTTAAAGCATTGTTTCATTTCCTTTTGTCTAATTAGATCGATTTCATAATGAAGGTTTTACCTTCAATTTACTCTCAAATTTATAAAAGCTTCGTTGTGCTTTCGTTAAATCTGCTTGCTTCCTTCCTTCCTACTCGAATATTTCAATCAAAATAAATGCCTTCACATTAAATGTGCGATCTTGTTTTAATTCATAGTTAATTCCATAGTTAAATTCATAGTTAGGGTTCTCCTCCAAATGGAAATTGCATAAGCACTCATAAATAATTTTATATGTGTACCCACTATTTCTTAATGGAGAGGGGCTTGTTGTCTAAAGTGATAATTACCGTTCTCTAATGGCAGTGTAGATGAAATTCATTATAAGTAGTAAGAATTACGTTATGAATTCCACTCACTGAAAATAAGGCAACGCACGAATATAAATCTCTGGAAAAATGGTAAATCATAAACCTTTCACGAAATTCTATGCATTTGATAAAGAATGCGAAATTTCTCGGTGAATATTGTTAATGAAATTAGGTTTTAATAAATTTGGCCTTAACTTTAGCTATTATTGTGTTTCTAAATATATAATTCCTTACGTTACATCTTCCAGGATGTTTCTGCAACATTATTGTTGTATCCAATTATGGTATATCAGAATATGATAAAAAATATGCTTGATGAAAAATTTTTTTTTATAAAACTATAACAAATTTTAGGTATATGATCCTGGGGTCGTGAAGAATAAACTAATCAAATAAATTTTAAATAGCTGATAAATAAAAAATAGAGATATACAATACATTTATTATTAATAATTCTTATTAGCTTTTTATTCTTTTTTCCAAATGTTTCTCTTATCAGCCTTTGACGGAACAACATTGGACTGAGCGGACAGCCTCTTCTTCGAGATTGCAGGATCACCAATTCAAGCAGGGCCGGATTTAGCATTTCTACGCTCTAGGCCAAAACATATTCGGTGCCCCCTCTCAAAAAAAGTTAATGTATAATTTTCAATTTAATATACAATAGTTCACCTTTGAAATATATAATCACTTACTGAAATATTTATAATCCTTGAACCACATTATTTTTTTTATTCAAAATTACTCTGCTCGTGAAATAACACAACATTAACACCTGCAAAAATACTTCATGCAATTTCTTGAAATCGTCTGAAGTACCTACTGGAACATCGCGCTTTTGTCGGTGAACAGGCTTGAAGAGTCATTGAAGTGGACAAATCTTTTTAAATCGATTTCAATGCAAAGAAGTGCAAGGGCAAAAGACGGTAACGTCCACAGAAGACGAAAAAAATGTATCGCTCAATATATTTAATGCAACGAATATAAATTTCAAAAATCATTTTATATGGCCTTTTCAAAATAATACTGAAAACTTTGTAAATATTTGGTTGTTATTTCTTCTGTATATGTGCCCTCTGATCGCTGTGCCCTAGGCCATGGCCTAGGTAAATCTGGCTCTAGTTTCGAGACACTCTTGATTTAGATACGATTTGAGTACCTATGCGAATGCACTTTTCCTCAACTTGAGTGCTTTTAAGAAGCCTTATGAAAGACCCGAGAAAAGTAGCTTATGAAGCACTTGATGTTCAGTTGTCAAAACTGTATGGAGATTTTTCATCAGGAAGCGATTTGATGATGGGTAGGTTTATTGTTGTAAACTTTAAAAATGTTTAAAGACATTACGTCAGAAATTCGAGTGGTTTGAGGGAAGTAACAATTTGGTGATCACGTAGAGGTAAAAATATTTGCCATTTTTGTGTGAGAAGAAGGACTGCCTGCCGGTTGATGAGAGATTTTTTGTGGTTCTTTACTTAAGTGAAGATGTTTCTCGGGAGATTGTGTATGAAATCTTCTTTAAGGTCTCTATGAATGACGTCGTTTCCCACGTACCACGGCACATTTGTCATGAAACGGAGAATTTTATTTCGCAGAATCTGAATTTTTTAGTATTATTTTTAGCAACTAGGCCCCACATTTCAACTGCATACTTTAACATGGGGCGAAAAACATGCTTGTAAAGCAAGACAATATTGTTGAGGCACAGAGAAAACGTCGGCCACTCAGTGGGGTGATGATGTAAATTTTATTTTAAAATATATATTCACTGTACGAAAATTATTTTTAAAAGTCTCGAAATTAAGTTTTTTACTTACTGTCGAGAATCTGTCCTAAATGTTTAACTTCTGTAAATCACGAAAAGTTTGCATCAAAACAGCTTCAGCCTTGTCATTTCATCAAGAATCAGCTCATAGAAAGCCCTTATATTTCTTCAAAACAGGACCTTAATTTCAGAAAACTAAATAAAAACCCGCAGAAGCTGCCATTGTGACTCACGCCAGTATATCAGGAATTTTAAAGATAATATTCCTGGTCATCTGACCACGGCTCGAAATAAGATGTGAATCATAAGAAATTATTCACGTGTAGTTTCAAAACGGGACGTAAATGTACTACACAGGACCCTCTACGGCTCAGCTTTGTATGAACCGAAAATAATCTATATAATGTAACTTCTATATATCTGACACCTCAACGAACAATTGCTATCTCAACCTCGCCGTATGCAAACTTTTTAGTATGCGAAAATTCTTAACGGTGCTCTTCCCGCTTTATTTAAACTTTGAGTATTTTTTTATTTTTATTTATTTATTTTTAATTCTTAACCCTAATATTATCCCTGAAGAAATTTTCAAAGATCATTGGCGAATTACTAAACATTCATTCAGTTTCGAATCTTTTTCGTAAATTTCTTATTTCAGAAGTTACAGAATTTTTGTTGTTTCGTGTGTATAAAAAGTTTTATATCAATTTCGCTTGAGAATTCATTCTTTAACATATGAATTAATAGTTCATTATATTTCACTTAATTTCGAATTTAGTGTTGGAAATAAAGCTGCTAAACCTCATCTGTGCCTTTTTTATGCACATATTGTTTCCTGAATTCCAAATCAAATTATTAAAAGAACAATAATCTACTACATAAGGTCCTGGCACAAGGGAAAATTTCATGTCAGTCGTTTTCAAAGACAGAAAACTGCTGCATTGAAAAATAAATATTACAGAGTTTGTATTTTTTTTAATTTAATGAATGAGAATATGATATAAGCCATTACAAGTTTTCAACGTCAAAATATCTAACCTTTGTAGGTAAGCCACTCAGTGATTTTTCCAAATGTTTTTTTTTATATTGTTTATTCATCCAGTAAATGTTACAAAACAAAATGTTTTGGAAGAGACTAGTGATTGTTTTTATTAATACCTACTTTAAGCACAACAGCGATTGTTTTTAGTTTTTGTGTGTCTGGAGAAGGGATATGAAAGCAATACTGCGAAACTACTTTCATCATAATAACAGTTGTGAAGAATAATATTTGCTAAGAAAATCCTTGAAAAGACGACTTGATCCTTGAGACGGTCATAAGAAGGAAGATTTTATCCTTAGAGATCGTCGTTTCTCACATTTTGGTGAAATAAATTTTTCCCAAGAAGGCTGAAACAACTCATAAGTGCTGCGACTACGGAAAAAAGAATCAGAAACTTTAAAAAAATATATGGATTTACGAGATTTAGATTTATCCTTTGGACAAATATTTGAAATATAAGTAATGATCACATTATTCGGCAATTTGATTGAGTCGTGCTTATGAAATATAAAAGAACTGTAGAAAGTATTCTATTTTATATCATTAAATTGTGAAATTTACAATAATTAACAATGTGAGTAACTAAAATTATTTAGGTATTTGCAAAAATCAGAGAGTTAATTATGAGAATTTTGATGATGAAGAAATTCAAAAGATGAGAAAAATTTAATTCTGTAAACTCTCCAAGAATGGTGGTTGATTCTAAATATTGTCCTATTCTCATGTCCTCAATTTCATCAGAAAACGAGAATAACGTCTTTTAAAAACCAGAGATTAAAATTCTGAACAGAGGCATGGGTGGATCTTAGTTACTATGTTATCAAGAAAAAATTTTTTAAATAAAAATAATAATAACTTTTAATTTTTTTTACAAGAACTAAAGGAATAACAGTGCTTCATCATTTATATTTGCCGCAATAAATCAGTGTCCCACACCTTTCGCGTTACATTTTAAACAGAATATTATACGAAAATTAAATGCTTTCTCTAAATTAAAGTTCGAAACGCATGAGACAAAATGCATTCTCTAAAAAAAAGACATGGTAATAAATTTTGCTGTATAAAATGAGCCAGCGCCTTAAGCATCTCGAAAAATATTTTTATGAGCAAAAATCAAATTCATATCAAACAAGAAAATGACAGAACAAACAAAGAAAAGCTTTCTTATGTTAATGAATGTTTCTATTTACTTTTTTATCTACATTTTTTATTATTCTGTTACATTCATTGTTCAACATGTTGAAAGAAATCCTTGAACGCAGTTTCCATTATTCGATTTATTAAATAAATTCGATTGCAGTTCTAATCTAACTGTAAGTGAAATTCGGTATGATTAACAACTGAATATAAGTATTACAACCCCTATGTTGCTTCGAATTAACACATGAAACAGACATCATGCTCCACTACAATAATAGATTCCGCAGACATGAATAGTCAGGCTATGAATCGGATACGAACACTGTCACCACACACACTTCAACATTTTCGATCAAGTTGCATTCGATTTGCATTTTGAATATTACGACGCTGTAACTCATAAATAGGATTTGCATGTCACAGAAGTCTCGCAACATACCTAAAATATATAAACAAATACAGTCTTACTTGAAAGTGGACGTTTTATTCGCAATGGAAATGAATGCTGTGTCATTTTCTGTTACAGCAAATATCTATAGTTAGACTAGTTATATCGTAACACAATTATAAATCTATGTATACTATTTGATGTTGTTGTGAGTGCGTGTTCATTACATACGGAGGTTCAAAATATTAAATAGTTCTCTAGGTTTCTGAATTGCAATAAAGCATAAAGCCTCATTTAACATTAGTTTTTGAGGTTGTTCATGTATTTCTGTTATATATAATTTCTACTTTTTGTGTATATTCATATGTTAAATATGTGTATGAATGTTGCCTATAGATGGCGCTGCGTGTAGTTGTTAAGTATATGCAGTTCGAGAGTACATTCAGTAGCTGTACTTCGGCGCGATGGATAGTTACATGTTGCAATTTAAGCACAGTACACTCTTTGTTAACGGTTAAATATAGGTATATTCTAAGTTTACTAATACATATTGTATATTGTAATCGTCTTATGTGCGTGGTGTTTCGATGTTTGTCAAAATAAAGAAGAAAAGGATAAATCCTATAAACTTATTTCATGAAAGCTACACATCTAACTACACAAAGAACAGAGGTTAAATCAATAATTCAAGTTCAGTATTCTGGTAACGGATAACCAAAATGTGGATCATGAAATCCGTATTAACTTTTCGTATAATTCGTATAACTTTTTTTATTTAATTAGATTTGTGTCCAGTTTTGAAGCTACAAGATAGCTTCTATGGAATGGTTCTTGTAATTTGAAATATGGTTAGACGATGAGGTCGATACCGAAACTGGCACTCTCACCTGAGACTTCAACACAACACTGCAAGATGCACTAACCCTGCTGGCATAGCATATCTCTAGTAGGATCGGGTCTCGGGTCTCCGACTCAAAACTAAAGTTCTCCAACCAGGTCACATCAAACAAAAGTTGATACTACCATTAAACAATAAACGAACGCAAATTCTTACCGAAAATCTTCGTCAAATATCAGTTCTTTTCTACCAGGCTTTCTGAAAACTTTATTCAAGTCCAGTTTGTGTTATATTATAAAAATATTTTCAACAAAGCAATTCGAATCTCTTCTAAAAGGAGATTGGCGTTAAACGACAGTGTTTCCTATTAGCTTAAAAGTATTCTGGATCACCAATTAATACAAAATGCAATTCATCAAATGGCACATTTTCAATTATCTCCAGCAGTGATAACCATTACCTATCGCTGAAAATCCACTGCTGCATTGAATATTCAAAAGCAATATAGGCATGTATTGCATAAGAGAGGACATACAGTCAAACCCCGGTATAACGAACTTTTCAAATAATCCGAACCGAACTCCCATGTAACTAATGTATTTTCACATGCTTGTAACGAACTTCAAAAGCAAGGAGTTCGGATATAGTGAACCAAAATTCCCACTTTACCTTACTGCCATCTCTGTCTCTCAGAATCCACTACTCCTCTCATTCCGAAAGGAATTTTTTATCCACCAGCTGGGCCACACAACCCGCACTTAATGAGATCACCTGTCACCGGGTATCACTACCTCGAGGAAAAACCGTATTAACAGCAACCACCCTGTGATGGTCATTTTTAATCCATCATAACGTCTGACAATCGGCGGGTCGACAAAGGAACGGTTATCACTCAACCGCGTTCCTTTGCACCCCAGAGGGAAAGAGCATCTCTTTCCTGAGTGTCTGACAAAACTGCTAAGCGATCAGATACATATGTCACAACACATTCTTTCACTTTTTTTAGTGCCATTTACTGAATGCCGTTTGAGTTATTGACATCTCGTAGATTTAAAATGGGTAGTGTTAGTAAACGGGAAGTTTTTCCCATCAAGGATAAAGTGGAAATTATTGAGCGAATAGAAACGGTGAGAGTCAATATTCTGTTTGCAGAAAATTTCTTTGCTGGGACCATTTGGAAAATTCGTAGTGTGATAATCTCAGACAGCGAGAAAAATCTGAACGGTGAATTTCTTAAAAACAAATTTTTATTTTAATTTAATGTAGACCATAAATAATTGTAATTCAATGCAATTAATTCGTTCAACACAAAAACGTATTTAAGGATTATAGCAAATTTTGAGTAGCCAATATTTGAAAAATCGGATACAGCGAACATCTGGATCAGTCTTGAGGATTCTTTATAACGGGGTTTGCCTATATAACAAATAGAAAAAACAAAAAAATTGATTTGGTACATTCAATTACTACTTGCTGCCGTCACATTAAAATCAGCACATCTTTGATTTGCATAGTAAAAATTCTGTCTAAAATTTGAAGGAGTTTTGATATCACGTATTGGAAATCTTGTTTTCGAAATCCAACTTGAGACTCAATCGAAAATCTTTTCCCGAATAACCTATCCAGGGAATTTTCTTGAAACAAAAAACCGATAACCTAACTACTTGAATAATAGTTATAGGGAATGCGTTATTTTCGCAAAGCGATCGTACAGTCAATCTTAATTGAGAATGAACTGATAAAGCATTTTTTTTACCCTCTGTTTGTCGTTTAATGGAAAAGATATTCCAAATTAGGAAGTACTATTTTGTGGCTTGTGGAGACAAATAGATACAAATTTGAAATAGTGACTAAATATTCAATACGTTAAGATTTCTCCGTGAATATTTTTGAAATATACAGGGTGTCTACACTTATCGTGGTCCAATAGCTAATTTCTAAACCGTTAGAGATCGACATATAGTTCCAATTGGAAAAATACTTTAAATGAAGGGAAAAATTATAATATATGTTTTTTGAATGAAAAATATATTCCTGAAAAAGTTACGAATTCTAACTTTTTATGCGGTCCCTAGGTTCTATCGGTCATATTTAGTAAAATATTTTTGACACTCTAATATTTTAAACAAAAAAAGTCCCACTCTGTTGCGACTAAAACTGACCGAGTTATGGAGCTTTGAATACCGCTGACTTAGACCACTTTACACCATTTCAATAGCCGTCTCGAAGACGATCCACCAATCAATGCTCAGCACTTGCTCGACGAGACCGCTGATTGGTTAAAAATCATGAAATTCGAAGCTCCAGAACTCGCTCAGTTTTAGTCGCAGAAGAGTGGGACTTATTTTGTTTAAAATGTTAGAATGTCAAGAATATTTTATTAAATATGACTGATAGGACCGGGGGAACGTATAAAAAGTTAGAATTCATAATTTTTCAGAGATATATTTAGTGATTCAAAAACACATATTATAATTCTCCCATACATTTAAAGCATTTTTCCAATTGGAACTATATCTCTATCTCCAACGGTTTAGAAATTAGCTATTGGACCACGATAAGTGTGGTCAGACACCCTGCATATAGGGTGATTCAAATTCATGGGATAAACTTTAAAGACAGATCAGGCATACATAAACAAGTCATTTTAACGATAAAATAGGAGGTCACAAACGCAGGGGGGCAAACGGAGGGTACAGCACAGTTTTAACGGAATATAAATTTATAATAGCGCAACATCACAGTTAGTAAGTTTAAATTAACGATTATGATAAAATTATTTTCCAATAAACACAAACAGGAGCTGATAAAACTGAAAATGAAGCTTTTTCTGAAGTCCTTCCAATTAAAATAATTAGATATTAAAATACTTGCAACCGTTTTGTTTAATATATTACATTCGCATGGAGAACATCGGGTTAATCAAGTAAAAGTTAAGGTTAGGGCATTATTAAAGAGAAATTCTAAGTCATTTTCATTTCAAGTGGTTTAGTATTATTATGGGAGCAGAATTACTGAATTTCTATTTGAGCAAAACAATAACAGTCACATTTTATGTTGCTTATGTTTCATACTGTATAGAATGTTCTGAAGTACAGGAAAAAGCGAAGCAAAGAATAGTTTTTGTTATTTGAGAATAAAGGGCGAAAATAATTCTTTTTAATTTTCAAGTTATTAACTTTCTTATCTTGGTTTGTAACAAACTGAATTTCATCATGTTCCCTCGTAAGAAATAAATGTAGGCATCAAACATGGGTTGGCACATTAAGGTTGGGGAATAATATAAGCCACGAGCAGATTAGAGGATAAATCTATCTGTTCTATAAAGAGGGAAATCTGTATGATTTTAGTAGTTCAGCACGTATGAAGAAATAAAAATTATACTTCTTTACGCCATATGAAGAAAATGTTTAATTAATTAATTTCTTGCTTTCGTGATCTTACCTATCTCTCCATCTGCTTATATATTTAAAAACCACTAAAGGAAAGGCAGTTGTAAAATAAATTTAATAAAAACAGTTTTTAAAAACACACCTTTATTAGTGTACCAAAAAGTAAACTTTTTGAAAATTTTTATTGGTTTCTACTTTTAGTCTTCAATTTATAATTCATTATAGTAAGTAATATGGAATCTTGAAACACATTTTTCTCAAATTCGCTACCAGGTGGGGCCACTTATATGGAATCGAATTTGAATTAAATTCATCCATTTGCTGATAATTAACATTTACAAACATGAAACAACTTAGTTGAAAGTTTATAATAACCAAGGGGGTCACAAACGGAATTAAGTAAATAATTTTTTTTTTGAAACAACCTCAAAAGGGCAAGAATTATGTTAAAATTTCTATTTTGGTTATTTGGATGTAAAATTTCCTTCTTTAAAATTATAAGCAAGAAAATACACTGTGCAGTTAAATTGAAATGGTCGAAAAGAATGGTCGATAAAATTCAGTTAGACATTCAATAATATTGTTACGAACGTGGAATGTCGCTTCCCGGCAATGTTAGTCTTATGGTTGGGAAGAGAGTTTTGAGGGGGTAAGTACGGAATGACTGGCAGTGGCCAGGCCGCAAAAAAACCAATCCCACTATAGGCGCCTATGGGAATGTCTTTTACCTCGCCAAGTTGATCGTTGTGCCCGCTAAGGTTTCCGTGTTTACTTTGATTGGCGCGAAACGGAGTTTTTTATTCATCGTGTTTTGAAAACCTTCCATCTTTATTTACAATTAACAACTAATAACAAATTATTTTCAACTTTAAGACGCTCAAGAAAGAATTCATTCTACTTTAAGTCAAACACATACACACA
The DNA here is from genome assembly GCA_013235015.1 of Araneus ventricosus. Lineage (NCBI taxonomy): Eukaryota > Metazoa > Arthropoda > Arachnida > Araneae > Araneidae > Araneus > Araneus ventricosus. The sequence goes on along the minus strand of BGPR01014367.1, from coordinate 25,323 downwards.
CAAAAAAATTACAAAGTAGAAATGTTTACATCCTTATAACAGATTGCATCTCTCGGTCGTCGTCGGAATAGAAAAAAATTTACAAAGCATTTCTCGCCAAAAAAGCGAAATATCGCCAAATATTGGCATCGAAAACACTCCCCATAGGCGTCTATAGTGGGATTGGCTTTTATGCGGCCAGGCCTGGACCTTGGCGACAAATTTGGCGACTTTGGCGACAAATCGAAGATTCCCGAAAATGCTATTATTTTCTCGATATCTCTATTAGGAGCCGAGAACCGGATTTCTTCAGAGATTTTCATGTGACGTCATGGCCTGTCCGAGAGACTATAAATAGCGCCGTCCTCGGATCACAGGGGTGAATCGTCTTAAATCAGTGTCTGGATTTAATACGTCTCTGGATCGTGTTAAATCGTCTTTGGACTTTGAACGTATTGAAAAACTGCGAACGTTTTCGGAGCTCGAAGAATCACTTTGGAGTCTTGTACGAATTGCGAATTGGTCAGCTGCTAGACACTGAGCGCTATTGTTTGCACTATTACTGTTATTATTAGTGATTTGCTGTTTGCTTGCGTTGCTAAATTGCGCAAGTGCTGTGTTTTTCCTGTTACCTGTGCTTCATCATTCCTGAATTTTCGCGAATAAGGCTTCATTCTCCATTATCTGCTTGTTGGACTGTTTTCACCGTACACACACCGGACGATTTTCTGTAACAATATGAATACTTTAGCAATCTTTAAAATTAAAAGCGAAGAAAATTTTACTGGTGCATATAAAAGCCGTGAACCAAACATAAAACAGCTTTCATAATTAGAAATTTCAGGTATTTTACCAGAGTAAGATTTTTCAGATTCCCTTGGTTACTCATAAAAGTTATTTTGATATATTCATTTGGGTACGAAAATTGCTCTTGTATAATTTTTCTGCCAGATACAAGTGCTTTGCCCACAATTTCGCGAATTGAATAAACTGAAACCGTTTACGGAGGCACTAGCAGTTTATTATGCGGGAAGTCACATCGTAATTCGTAACACTCATTAAATGTTGACGCTGAATTCTAATCACGCAATTCGTTTTGCTCTGTGGAGCCATGCCAAATGGGGAAACCGTGGTATTCCGCCAAAAAATGATGCCAAACTTCTGAAACAAAAATTCCAAGTTTTTGAATTTCTTTACGAAGCAATTTGAATGATTATTTTCAAAAATTTATTTTCGAACTAAAACATGTGTCTCCGATTTAATTTTTCATCTCATAGGATTTCAGTATACGTGTAAGCCAAATATGTTAAATTCAAAGGTAAGCAAGTGACAAATTAATGAAGTTCAACTGTAAATCGAGAAACCACTTTTCATTAATAAACCAGCGGGAGTGGTCTCCCCTAAACTTTCTCGTATACTCCTAACACATGTAGAGAAAACTAGAATAATAAAAGACGTCAAATAAACTTCCGTCGCAAGTAAACCAAAGTTGGAACCACGCGTGGTTTGAAGGATCAAAACAAATTCAAATCCCCTGCGCATTCTTTTGCGCAACAGGACCTGGCGAGACTCCCTAAATATTTGCTTTCTTACAAAATCGCGCCAGAATTGGTTTTTGGCAAACTGCCAAGTTTCGGAGTCCCTTCTTTTCACATGTCACCAGTAGGCATGCGCAGGCAGTTAGTTTCAAAACTGAACAAGTATGCGATTATACAGACCGACAGACAGTCAACCCTTCGACGGATTTGGCCCAAAATTTTATACGGACCTACATTCATGACGATAAAACTGTGTACCAAATTTTATCCCTCTAGCTATTCAAGTTTTTGAGTTATAGCGTTCGCATGACCGCGGACGTACAGATTGACAGACTTCCCGTTGACAGATTTTGTCCAAAATTTGATAGAAACCTACAAATTATGTTTAAAGACCACATACAAAATTTCATCCCCGTAGCTCTAATAGTTTTCGAGTTATCGTGTTCACAGACAGACAGACACACAGACAGACAGACATAATTCCAAAATTGTGTTTTTCGGACTCAGGAAGGTCTAAAACGTGGAGATTCGTCAAAATCTCGAGTTCGAATTTTTTGACGATTACAATACATTCTCTTTGTATACTTCGTATACGAGAAAGTAAAAAGGCAGTAATAAGAGAGATTAAATTTCTTGATTAACTGCAGATAGATATTTAAAGAATTTTTTCTTTATCAGATTTGACGTAGAATCTAATTCAGAGTGTTGCATTTTAGTTATTTGTGTGCATGCAAAATGAGTGAAAAATTTTAATAAATAAAATATTTGTCATTCGTATTAATCATAATTCTATGATTTTTGAGTATAAATATTGGGTAACAATAAAAGCAAATTTTTTGAACTAAAGTTGACAGTTTTTTTTTTTTTTTTTTTTTTAATCGGCGGCTCAATATTTTAATTTGAAAGAATTGGCTGGTTTTCAAAGCACAACTCAATTACCTAATACACATCTAAAATATGTTGAACATTCTTTTAAATTGAAAATGTTTGCGGTAAACGTTTATTGTCTTCAGATTTTAAATAATGGAATGTTAAATTAAATTTCTCAATTTAATCACAACAAGCTTAACAAAATAGAAGAAATAGCAGTAATATTAAAAAGTTGCTAAATATACAGAGGATCTGTAAGCTAATCATTAGACAAAAAGTTATTACAATGCGAGAAATATGATAAAGAATTCTTATTCAGCTTTAATAGCAATTTAAAGTCTTTTTATGAAATAGTTTACATTATGAAAGCTAAATGTAATAATTGCTCGAAGAAAATCGTTATTTTTCCAGTAAACAAAATAATACTGTTTACTGTAATTCTGTTATAGTCAAAAATCATTTTATATAAAGTTTGAAGAACATTACAAATTATTTAATAGACTTTAAAAAATGCTACTGAAAAATAAATCCCAGATGTCAGAAACAATGGATTAATTATGAGTTGTCCAATAATTATTTTCCCATTATGAAACTCGTTGTATTTTAGATATATGAAAATAGTTATAAATGGAATTAGAAATCCATTTATGTGATTAGTTTTATTTCGAAAGAATAATAAACACTAAGGATTACTACTTTGCTGTCTTGATTACTGAATTATCTGTTCGCGAAAGGGACACTTGAAAATAAAAAGTTAGTTTTCTTGTATTAACTCTGCAAATTTCCACGCTACACCAATAGCAGAAAGATTTAACGTGCACTGACTTTGAGCATCGAATCCTCTTGTCCCAAAGCCGAGGTTTTACTCTAAGGCCAGTGAAGCCTTATATATAATAATACTAGCTGCATGGCCCGGCGTTGCACGGGCAATCTTGAATAATGGGATATTCCCGGGCGGAGAGAAGTGAGATCATGCGAGGCCTTGGGATCCATATTTTCATATGCCCGGCTCCGTTTTTTTTTTTCAACAAATATTGTCACTTACTTTCCCCAACAAATGTAAATATTCTTTCAAATCTAGTCTTTTTATTACTAACTTTCATATGCCCGCCTCCGGTTTATTTTTTTTACACATATTGTCGCTAACGTAAACGTTACGTTTCCCCCAAAACGTAAAAAATCCTTTGAATCCTATATTGTTTAATTAAAATTTTTAAATCCAACCTTTTAATTACCTTATAGCCCAGCATTTCTCGGAATCCACATTTTTTTCATATTCCGGCCTCTGTTTTTTTCCCTACAAATATTGTCACTAAGCTTCCCCAACAAACGTAAATCTGTTTGGTTCTGTCTCTTGTTAGATTAAAACTTTCAGTTCTAGCCTTTTTACTACCTTAAAGCAGTTTGGTTTGAATGAAAATGCGAGAATTCTTTTGCTTATAAATTAAAACAGATTAGCATGATATTTGTTTTGCAAAAGAAAAAATAAAACGAATAATAATGAAAAAAACGGATTAAAAATGAATAAATATTTTCCCCCAACAAACGTAAACGTTGCGAAACACCGTACGACAAAAAAAGAAAGAAAAATGCAGGAAAATGATTTTTTTTTTCAATTGTTAATAAATCCAAACACAGAATAACACAGAAGCTAGCTCAAAAAAATACCAACTTCCGTTAAACAAATAAAAAAAATGCAACACCGGATGCGAAAAATAATAGTAGAGAAAAAAAAGAATCCGCCGTGAATGAATTCACCATTCTGCCAATAGATGGCAGCACGTCAATTTATTCATTTTGACGTTTTTAATTAATATCTTTTTAACTAATTATAATTTCGGAATTTAATTGGCCTAAATGGATTCCTTGGATTATTCCCCTTCTTTTGGTACTTTCCGCGTGCTTCTCCGTTCAGCGGTTCGTGAGAAGATAGCCGGACATGCATACATACATACGTTTGTTTACCTTCGAATTTTAATAGGACAGATTATAATATATTACGAATAATATATGAGCCAATATTATATGAAAGTGTTTAATGTTGAATATAAAATTATACAGTAGAGCATCGATTATCCGAATGCCAATCAACCGAAACATCGGTTAACCGAAAGCGTTCTAGTAGGCAAATTCGGTTGATTAAAGAACATTTAGGATTTTCAAAATGCGACCAAAAGACATTGAAGACTGGCTCGAATGTCATGCCGATGATCCTGGCTATCAAGTACTGACCCACAATGAAATAATTGCCTGTTTCATCGACGAATAAGATCTTTGCTATGACGAGAACGATCATAGCGACAACGACCGTGCTGAAAAAGAACCATCCAGTGAGGAAGTTTTTCACTGCCTTGAGATGGCTAAGAAGTGGCTAGACCAACAAGAGAAATGCGATGTTGTCCAATTGCTCACTTTTAAACGTATGCGAGATTTAACGGCAAATAATGAGGCTCAGCTCTGAAGCAAAAGAAAATTTTAGACTTGATTTCCTAAACTGTAGGCCTACTTTAATGTACTACTACTTTATATTAAGTATGTACTTATTTGTAAGAAGTCTGATGCAAAATAAATACAGTTTTGAGTTTAATAATACTGTTTATTTGTTTCATATTGCTCCTATGACACGTACATTTTTTTTCGTATATGATCGGTTATCCGAAAAATTAGTTAACCGACAAACCCTAGTCCCCAATTGTTTCGGATAATCGATATTCTAATGTACTTCATAATGAATATTCTAAACATAATACATCCTAAGGGTTCAACGACTGTTCTTATAGAAGATGCTATCTCGCTCGTGAAAAGAGACTTATTAATGAGTACAATTGGTAAATGATAGAATGAATAATCTTCGGATGGAGTTTCTTCAGTGACTTTTGGAAATTGAGAATCCTCCAGTTACCTATCTTTTCCATAACGATAAAAAGATTTTTACCGATGTGCTGTAAGCATCAAACTATCAGGCTGAGGGTTTGTAGTTTTTAAATAAATTAATTTTATGTTTGAATGAAAATAAAGAAAAAAAACCCGAAAGACTATTAGGCTTTTCCAAAAGAAAATACAAAATCCTAGAAATTTTCTTTTAAAAATTTCACATCCTTTGCAATCCATACTTAATTTAATACAAGTACAGAAGGAAAGTATGCAGAACCACTGCCATAAAATAATTTCAGACTATTAAGCTTTTAAAATAGATAAATTTTCTTCTAAAAATTTCACATCCTTTGCAATCCATACTTAATTTAATACAAGTACAGAAGGAAAGTATACAGAACCACTGCTATAAAATAATTTCAGACTATTAAACTTTTCCAAAAGATAAATTTTCTTCTAAAAATTTCCCTTCCTTTGTAATTCGAAAGTAAAATATACGGAACCACTGCTATCAAATCAGTTCAAACCTGCCACAAAGCTTCACAAACATTTGATTTTAAATTCACAGAGAAGGATCACAATTTGTTTCAAAGGTATAATCTGAAATGCACTTCTGTCAGCGAATGCAAACTGAGGGCACATATTCATCCCTACTCTTTCCACCGCCAAATGTCATGGAGTCTAAGAAGATTAAAAATAAAAGGAATCGTCTTCTCACCCAGAGTAATTCCATCATCATTAAGAGCTGCGAGAGAATAAATTACCTTCCTTATCGAGGATACCAAGCAGACGGGTGTGAATTCCTTCAGAACGGATTAATATCCTCTGTTTCTCCGAGTTGTCACGAATCAATTTAAGATGTAGGGATGGGTCCGATGTTTTTAATCTGCAATCTAGAAATAAACGTGGTTAGTTTTAGGTAATTAATAAAGATAATCAGTTTCTGCATTTGATTCTTGGGAGGCAAATTTGTAAAGATAAAATGCCATTTGGAGTGATTATATAGGAAAGATTTGTTACGTTTGATGTGTAATGATAGAATATTATGATTTTAAGAAAACTTTTCTGTTATCGAATTCAAATCGCATTAATTTTTATTTTTTAATTTGTTCATATTATAAAATTATGTTTTCATTCCTCATTCTTTATATTTGCTTTGTGTTTAATTGTTTATTTTGTAATTTAATTGCAGTATTGAAATTGTAGTATTTAATTAAAGTATTGAGGTTTAATGATTCATTTATCTAGTTAGCATCTAAATGGAAATTTTTGTTACAAGAAAATGTGCAACAATTTACTATCATTTCTAAATTTGTCATATAAAATCTATTTAGGTAGAGTTGCATTTGACATCATTGTGTGAATCCTGTATTCAATAAAGCTCAGCTAAGCAAGAAAGAAAACATTTCGTTTAGTCTCTGATTGGTTAAGTGTTATATATTCCGATGAGCATGAAAAAACAAGCAGGTTAAACTGGAAAGTTCTAATTTTTGTGGTTTGAGAATAAAATGCAACCATCAAATATTATTTTAATAATTTATTTACTAACTTTCCAGCGGGCTCGCCCTCTATTCCTACATGAAATGTCGCGCTTATTGCAAAATATCAATTTTTAAAAGGGTATTCATTGAAATTAGGTTGTAATTAAGTAAGGGCTAAAAAGTATAATTTAGTACAAAAAGTATTTAAAAAGAAATGTAAACATAAAACGCAAAAACAAAGAAAGAATTAAATTAAGCAAAATTAAAGAATTAGCTGAATGACGTGAAAAAAAATGAAATTACCAATTTATCAACTGAAATCTTTGCATTTGTATTATAAAAGTGTAAAAATACTGAAATGCGGCATCAGTATATTCCTGCATACGCAGTCAACCTTCCGGCCCATGCGTAGAAGAATGGAATCCTATAAAGGCTGGGACATTATCTGTCGTCGCTCTTCCCTTCTGGAACTTCTCTCTTCTAGCACTGCTCTTAAAGCACTGTTATGTTTTTGTTGCAAATATGTTAATTTAAATATAATTTACTTTACCTTTTAATTTCATCTTGTTACGTTATTAAAGTTGTTATAGTTACTATGAGTTAACTTCTTTAGCGTTTATAATATATCCTCACTCCTGCACGAGCCAGTTAGAACATGCAGTCCTGTTTGCGGTGTTCATATTTTGCAAGTTACCTTGAATAAATGGATGCAGTAGATAGTGATGTTAACTATGTTAGTTTCTTACCACCGCATCAAATTCCAAGGAGAAAACCTTTAAGCGTAACCTCCTAAAGAAATAAAGGAAACAATTGAAATTTAGAAATAAAACGCAAGAAGTCAGTTTTATATTCATTTTACTGACTTAGCTTAAATTGTGACGCGTACCTCTGAAATACAAATAGCAGATTCGCAGAGTCCTATTGAGGCCTCGAATTCCAAACGATGACTAATAGATCATCGAAAGGAGCTGGAAGAATAGTCAAGGTCATACTTTCACAGCGCTCTCTGGCAAATTTGAGGCCTCCCTAAAACTTTCTCGTCTCGGTCCTAACACGGGTGGAGGGAAAAAATACACCAAACGCCAGAAACGAATTCCATTCCCGAAAACCAGGTGGGGAAAACTCACGAATCGTTCGCGCCTCTTTTTGCGTGAAGAAACCGAATATGCAATTTCAACGCCTTTTTTCAACCGATTGAAAGGAAAATTGGGCACGAATCTAGAATTAATATTAGCAGACCTCATACAAATTTTCATGTATCCAAGTCATACGGTTTAGAAATTATAGTGTTAAACAGCATGCGATTATACAGACCGACAGGCAGTCAACGCGTTGGCGGATTTTCGGAGGTTTTTCGGACTCAGGGAGGTTTAAAACGTGGAGATTCGTCAAAATCTCGTCAAATTTTTTTAGAGTATTTTCGACCGTAGTATGTAGAATACAACAATTCGACTGTTCGTAAAATGTAGGACAGCATCGTCAAATAGTAAAAATTCTTTTCGTATTCTTCGACGTTTTCTGAACGTTTTTGCTTCATCGCTTTGTTCAAATAATTTCCGATTGTGTTTCGATTTCCAATTGTCTAATCTCCATTTTGAAAATTTTTTCGGCAGTTTTCATGTTCTTTGTCATAAATATCAAAATTACGATTTTTGAACAGCCGAAACTACACTTAACAAGTTGTATTAAATGAAGTATATTAAAAGTCAATTTCCAACAGCAAATTGCACTTTCTTTGCAATAAAATGATGAAATAAACGTCTCTGAAATGATATTATTTTGGGCACAAAATTCGAAATTTTAATGAGGTAAAAATAACCGTTTTTTGCATTTTAGACAGATGTCTATACCATCTATTATCTGTCGTGTCAGACTTGTAACGTTTCTTAAAGCAAAAAATTAAAAACACGCTGCAAATTGACCCAACTTCTTGAAGAATGCGTCTAGGCAAAGGGATGTGACGTGGTGTTCTGTTCATAACAGTTTCTTAATCGCAAGATTTCCTCCTTTCAAATTAAAAAAGAAGAAGTATTCATTATACCTAAATATTATTTATTATGTAAGGGCATTGGCCAAATAGCGTAAACTAAGATCCAGTTATTCATACACTGATGTAAACAGCAATTTCTTAAAAAATAAAAATGTAAAATTTTTTTTCGAGCACAAAAAAATGTCTTCAACAAAACATAAAGCAACTTTATTAAAAGTTACTACATTATACCGAATGAAGAACTTCAGGATTTTGTTGCTGCACATAAAGTTAATTTCAATAAGTTAATTTAACATAATATTTCTTTTGTGATCTTTCTTCCGCCGGATACAGGTGCTTTCTGTTCTTCTTGACGAGACAAAATAAATTGAAGCAATTCTGGGAAGCACTAACACTTCATCACGCACGAAGCCACATTGTGATTCGTAACAGTCGCTGAATGTTTGCATTTGACTGGAATCACGCAATTCGTTTTGCTCGATGGAAGGATGCCAAATGGTAAAACCGTCATATTCAGCCCAAAAAAATAAAACCAAGTTCGCAACTGGGAAGAAATTATAATTGTTCGAATATCCTTATGAAGTAATTGGAATGCCTGTTTTCAATAACTTATTCTTGAATTGAAATTTGTGTCCACTTTAATTTGTGGTCACATAGAACAACTGTTAATGTGCGAACCAAATACGCCAAACTCAAGAGCCAAATTATTATAGTTCAAGTAATAACAGCTAAGAAAAATAAATAAAATAAAAAACAACTGGGTGAAAGTAATTTCAATAACATAAAAAATTTTCTGGAATCGTTTGAATCAAAACCTATAGTATGGTATCAAAAATAACTGATAAAATTAATATTTCCTTTTTATTATCTGACATTTGTTTTCTGTTACCAGGGTTTAGCCAGCATCTGAAGGGAATATAAAAGACGTAATAATGAATTAAGTGCGATCGAATCTGTTGATTTGAATTCTCTGCTTAGAGCCTTGTATTATGAACTGTACGGAGCATAAAGGAAATGTCCTTTAATTTGTGAAAAATGGTAGCGAATGCTGCTCAAAGTGGTGGGATGACAGTAGAAAAGGATGGGCAAAAGACTATAAACATAAACGTTACTCAAAAAGTTACATTGTTGAAAAATTTATTTCGTTCCATGTAAAAATTGTATTCTTTTTTAATCCGATATTACTTATAGTATTGCCGATCCAATATCTAAAACTGCTTACCTGTTGACGAAGATCAAAATATACGTCGGAAAGATAAAATATTCAACTTAACTTTCCCTAATTTTTTAAGTTAAATTCTTTAAAAATAAAGATAGGAGAACGAATTTTATCCTGAAATCAGAGAACAACTGTGGAATAAATTTCATTAAATGAATTCCACTCTGTTTAGTTTTTAATGAATTATAGTTATTATTTTAATTCCCTTTTCTTGCGAACATTCGAAAAACTCTCATTACGTTTTTTCGATTCATAAATAAATAGTCTTTAGTTTTCCTCATTTAAATACTCGGGTTTTTAATTTGTAATGCCCATTAAGATTTTTTTTCTCATAATAACATATTTTGGAAGAAGACAAATAAAATGTATTTGCAAAAAAATAAATAAATGTATCGATTCAAATCATTATGCTTGCAATTTATTTCATTAAATATTATTGCAATACTTCTCTATAATTATCTAAATGCATTTTTTACATAATTTTTTTTAAAGTAAGCAAATTTTACTGACATTTTGGTTAAATGTCATAATATAAAAATCCGAATATGTCTGAATAAAGAAACACAAATATTTACTTTCATTAAATTTCTGTTATTACAATATTTATATTTATAAATATCATTAAAACTACAACTGTTTTGAAAATAAGCTTCACGACTACGTTCTATTTATTTTCCGAGTTTTTTTTTCCGTTTCTATTATAAAAGTGATAAAATATAAAGTTTAATCTTCAGTGAAATCAAAAACTAAGTAAAGCTTGTCTAGACATCTGGGGGGTAAGTTTTTAAATTACTGTGCCATTAACTTTAAAAAAAATGAGAATTTATGCGAGCTATGTATTCAATAAAGACAAAGTATCAAAAAATTATTTTCATAAAGCAAGTTTTTTTTGGGAATTTTTTAGAAAGTCTTAAGTACACACTATTTTCAACTATTTTTAGTTTAAATTATTTGCCTTTCAGTTGTCAGTTTTGCTATTCTGTCCCTTCGAAGCTTTACATATGTTTTATTAGTTTTTTATAATTTTTAACACTGCTATTTTAATTTCACATATGAGTGAAAAGCGAAATACTACAACAAGATTCTTATTTAAGATGTAGCTTACAAATCATACGATTTATCTATGTAGTCGAGTTTACGGCTTGGAACTTTTCTGAATAAATTTATCATCTTTACAACCGTAGTAACAGAGCCGACTGTAGAGCATTGAAAACCTAAAAAGTATCATATTTTGTCTATTTTGTACATTTACTCGGAGCTTCACAACATCTTTAATTCAATAAATCATGTTAAGTTTTTGTGTTTTCGCATCATATCGTTTTAATATGTATATCCTTGTCAAAGAAAAGATTTGTGTTCTTCAATAATAATTTTTCGGCCTTGAATCTATCGGTATTTGCAAATTTTAAGCGCTTTGTTTATGCAAATGATTGCAAATTTTAAGGGTTATGTCGTAAAGATTTTATTTTTTAACGTCTTTTTATATGATATTATTATTATTAGAAGTTATTATTTGAGTACAAATTTATGAACTTTTAAATTAATACAAAATTATAAACTTTTTAATTTTCTACTAATTATACCTTCTTACTCTCAGTATCTAGATAACTCAAAAAAAACAATACTCCAATTACTCAATTCACTTACCTTTAGATTCATAGCATCTTAGATCTTAAATCATATTTACATGTGCAAGGCAAGTATAATAGCATTTGATCAATAAATATTTAATTCATTTTTAGTCACAATTTAGCATCACTTCAATTTAATTTCGGTTCTTAATTAATCATTAAAATAATCACCAAATTCAACACCAAAACAATTCATAAAGATCTTTAGTTTGCGTGTGTGTTTTTTATTTTTTTATAAAAATTTTAGATGTTATATTTTATAAAGTTAACCCAGGTTACACCAAATACTTATCTCCATCACTGTCATAGGGGTGGCAAATAAATCAGAGACGAAATCACTGTAAACTATTGACATTTATTTATATAAAAAAAATTAACTCCACCATTTTACCACACAATTTACATATCCTAATCTTATTGAATAAAAATCAGAATTATTACTACATATGCACAATGACAAAAAAACACATAAAATAATAAACATAATAAAAAAAATATATTCAAGATATAAAGACCCAGATCATATAAGAGAATTTCAATTCAACACCTCATCCACACTCAAAATTTAATTATCTTTACTGCATCCTCAGCATTAATTCAATTTAATTTTATCTCATTAATATCAATCTTTGCCTAACTTAAACTATATTTTGATTCATATTCTTGTTAGTACTTTACCAACTCGCCCTATTATTATACTAGTTTTCCTTTTCACTATTTAACAAGCATAATTACATGTATGAACATTGTTCTTTCAACTAAAACACACTCTTTAAAAATACTATACTGATCCATAAACCGGCACATAAATGAAAACAAAAACTTCTAAAAAAATATCGATAAAATCATGTCTTGCCTTTACAAATAAGTGCTGACAACGTGTACTAATAATTAATTAACTTCTTAATTTCAATTGACATGGATCCTTATTTACCATCATTTTTTTTAAAAAAAACAGTATAATATTTCTAAATGCAAGGATTATATATATATATATATATGATGCATTACATTGCCAACTAACTTTATCAAAACTCATATTATAGAAACTTATTTACCTTATTTCAAATAAAATTTCAATTTAATACATCTGGAAATAACTACTTCATTTTCAAGCTTCATCCGATTAAAACAAATAGAACATAATACTTTTTAGGAATTTTTATGCTAATCAACCTTTAGCGGAATCATATCAATATTAATTTATCTTTAGATGTATCACAACAGAATCATCCTGCTCACTAAAATAAGAATCTTTTATACCTGATTAAAACTTAATTCAAAATAATCAAAATAGTAAGTCAAAACTTAACTGTATCAGCAGCATCAAGAGAAGAACCAGGAACACATACACAGCTGTTGCGCTGATTGTTCACGCAGTAAATATGAATGATAACAAAAATAAATAAAAGTTTCGCAGCAGGTCACTTCATGTAGCACCAGCCTCATCAGGATATAGTCCGGATTTTAAAAAAATGTGAATTTCTAGTTATTTCATATAGCACCAGCCTCATCAGGATATTGTCCGGATTTTAAAAAATATGTGGATTTTTAGTCATTCATGTAGCACCAGCCTCATCATTATATTATCCGGGTTAAAAAAAATGTGAAATTTTACGTGACACAATCCGTGATGGATTAATCGTGAATGGACTTGACGCATGAAAAATATCACTCTCACACTTTCTCGTCGGGTTGATCGGTGATGATCGCCGGCATTTGCCACAACTCCGACAGGGTGGTCCTGTATGTGGCCATTTAGTCCGCAAACTCAGTGATGAAGGAGAAGCCCCAAATGAGATTTTACGACCTTCACTTCATGCTCCGTGCGGCTCTCAGATAATTAATTTCCATGTCCGCATGGGTTTTCTCATTCCGGACCCGCACGCCACTTTCTTCAGACACCCCGGGCCCAAGCCCGAGAAAAAAAAATGTTATCGTCCCCTCCGCTTTGTTGCATCCTTCCCTTTTCAATGCCAAATCCTCTCTGCCTTCCACCCAAGCTCCCAGTCCTCAAAAACATCTCTTTGGCGGCTCAAAAAACCAAAATTATGCTAAAAATATGTGTTGTCTCATGGCTAACTCTCGCAATTACTACTACAACCCTAGGGCCTAGGTTCCTCTAGTGCACATGACAGATTTATGTAATTTTCTCCGGCGCACAAGTAATCCGCGACTCGACACCTGATACATTTCGAAAAACATCTTCAGGGATCCGTCGACATGCCGTTCTGGAACCCTTCTCAAACGCCAGAAAACACTACAATTTCAAGTTCAAAAGGCCATGGATATAGGGGAGAATGGAATACTTTTATCACAAGGGATTAGTGAAAGGGGGGGGGGGGGCATTCCTACTTCGTAAACAGAAACACTTTTTCCCCGTACCCAGGAGAAACGGAATTTTAGAAAAGGGTGAATGACCCTCCTTAGACGGAACTCCCCGCTTGAAGTTGAGAGGGAAAAAAACTTTATCTGAAATTTATTTTCGCCTTTTAATTTCGTATTTTACAGAACTTTTAAATAATATTAATTTATATCCGAGTTTAATTCATTTTGAGAAATTCCTATTGCAAGAAAAACTCTACACAACAGTTAAAATCATTGTCTTTTCCACTGACAGTTCCAAAGAATTTGGAAAATGAGCAGCTTTCCCCAATGAAATTCCGATATAATATAATTTCGGTGTTATTTAAGAAAATTTACGTAAATATAATAAGCATTTGAAAACTATAAAAAGTCATTGAAATAAAGAAAATTGCATTAAATTTGAAATATATAGTTAAAAAAATAGTTATATTTAAACATTCTTTCTTTCTGTAATATAGCAATGAACTTTTGTAAAAGCAATTAATGTATTTTCAACTGTTGTAGAGGAAAAAGCAGTTGAATCTCCATATTTTTAACATGGAGATAAGAGAAAGGAAATTCATGCGGTTTTAAAACATAGACATAAACAAAAGGTGAATTTATGAGCGGGGATATATTTCGAAATTACAAATCTTGTTTTGATGACAATAATATCTATTTTTAAGGAACCGTCCGAAAATTGATCTATATCACTAAGGATAAAAGTTGAATTATTCTTTTCTATTATCACAAATGTTACAAATATAAGAACATCAAATATTTTACCTACACATGATAAAGATCGGACTTTTGTAATCTTTAAATAAATCAATCTAAAAATTGAATGAAATGGTAAAAAAAAAACACAGTTCATTGATTTGTCTTATTAACGCACCGTTTTAAAGCTACATGAGAGTTATTTTGTGACGGTAATTGAAATTGCAATCGAATGACGTGGTCGTCCTTTGAGCCAGCGCCCTACTCTCCAATCTTATTCGCTAAACTAGCGGGAGTGCGTCTGAACTACAGAAGCTATTTTAAAGTTCAGCAGGTTTGGATTCAGCATTTGGAGGAGGGTTGAACCTATCTGGAGGAGCTCCAGTGAAATCAAGTCTCGAGCATCCTGTCGTGAGATTACGAGGACAAGACAGTTCTACTATACCACCAACACTACAGAATAATCCCACACACTATTAAACTTTTAAAGAAGATAACACCACAATTAAGAAGATTTCTAACTTTCAAAAGCTGTTTATCTTTGTAGTCGTAATAACTTAGACACTACTTCGCAAGTAAAGTGTATATACATGGCTGTTTTATCTAACGGGCTAACTGGACTGTAGCCCAGGGTCGCCATTGATCCAAAGGCGCCTAAAAGTTACTATACCAATTTTATTACAATTTTGAACCAGAAAGATAAAACTTCGCAAGTAAAGTGTTGATACAGGGCTGTTTTATCCGATGGGCTAACTGGGCTGTATCCCAGGGGCGCCATTGATCCAAAGGCGCCTAAAAGTTACTATACCAATTTTATTTCAATTTTGAACCAGAAAACATTAATTATAATTTTAAACATGTTTAAGCTTAAAATATGTTTAGGGTTTGTATCTAGACAGCCATCGATTTTATATAATGCTACATAAACATGTATATCTGTTTATAATATTTTTGTCTCAATTAAATAATTAAAAAATGCTGAATAAAATAGAAAGTTTTTATATACGTTTTATTGGATTAATTTAAATTTTAAATGCAATATTATATTTTTTAATTTGATAAATATACCGAAGAGAGTTGAAAATTACTTTTTATATAATGTAACCATTAAAACTAATTATGTATGGGATCAGGGTGGCGGAAGTTGGCTTGCAAAATCCTATTTTGAAAAGACGCCAGTTTGCAAAATTATAAGGTATTAACCGACTTTTCACTCAATTATATTATTAGACATGTACGGGTTATAGGCGCTTAAATTCCTAGTTATGGTTTTGATGGGCGCAAAATTGTTCTACCCCAGGGCGCAGAAATTTGTTAAGACGGCCCTGCATACAGATTCACTGCTACTAAACCATACTAAATCTTCAAAGCTTTGTAAACAGCTGATAATCCGCATACGTTCGGAGACCATTTTGAGAAATATCATTAAAATAAATATTGCAATTACATTTTAAAATATCATAATTGCATAAAAGCTTTCATTTAAGTAGCAAAAACTTTTTTTCAATTATGGCGGATTTTCTTAAAAGTGAAATTTTACAGTGAAATTTACAAAAACGCGTGACACGTTAGAAAACAATTATATCTATAAAATTTCAAATAAATTATGTTAGGATACTTCAATCACGTTTGTCTAGAGAATGTACTAGAATCTAACGAAAATTTTCAAAAATAAATTTCTGATACGTTTTTGAAGTGAATGATACAGAATTTTCCTAATATTTGCACAACTATCAACACAATAACAGGCTATAAAATTCAAATTTCGATGCATTTGGAATTATTCTAGTGCATATTCTAAATAATGACTTATAAAATCTGCATAAAGTTTGAAAAATGTATCACAAAAAGTGTGTGAGAAATCATGTCACAAGTTCGGGAATTTTATGAAATTTTCGGTTTTGAGAAAAACTCGTTTAAAGAACAAAAACGCATTTTTTAATATAAATATATTCAGTAATTTACTTAAAATTTACCACATATATACATTCCACTCTCTTTCTTCACCTCCTGGTGATTTTACACTTTATAGCCCATTTATTTTTTTCCCGAGCAACTTTGTTAGAGGTAAGCGAGCGCCAATTGTCAGTGCCCGTCTGACTCTGTAAATGCATTGGTTGAAATTTATTAGAGCAAACATGAAAACAGTTGCCAATACAGAGCTTGACACTGCATATAAGTTATTTGCGTTGCTTCTTATAGCTATTCCATTATAATTTTGAAGTTTATCAATAAAATTGTCTGTCAGCTTTCTCTTCCCACCCAGACCTTTGTGTTTATTTTTTAATTTTCTGAATCTAGACCCAACTCTCTTCTGGAAACATTAAAAAATAATTAAAAGGGCATAAATAATTGTAATAAGAAATAAATTAAAAGAGAATATTAATTATATAATTAAAAATACTGAAAATTGTTTCCCAATCGTTCTGTTTCCTTTTTCATATTTAGCTCTCGAGGCTTCCAGAAAAGGCTCTAGTTTTCTTTCTGGGTGTCGTAGAAATAAAATAAAAACAGTTTTGAAAGCCACAAAGTATAAGCTTTCAAATGAAACAATAAAAAAAAATTGTGAATTAGGACCAAAAATCGATTTTGAACGTAGACGGATACCTTAACACTCTTTGGTGAAGAGTAACGTTTTGTTTCAAAGGTATAATCTGTAATCTGCTTCTGCCAACGGTTTGCACACTGAGGGAACATATTTACCCAAGCTCTTTCCTCCAACAAATGCCGTGGGGTCGAAGATGATTAAAAATGAAACGAAATGCGTTCTCACCCTCTCATTAAGAGCTGTGGGCGAATAAATTACCTTCGTTATCGAGGATACTGAGCGGAAAGATTTGAATACCTTAAGAACGCATTCGTACCATTCGTTCTCTTGAGTTATCACAAATCAATTTAAGATGTCGGGATGAGCCTTATGTTTTTAATCTGCAGTCCAGGAATAAACGTGGTTAATTTCGGGCAATTAATAAAGATAACCAGTTTCTCCGTTTGAGTGCTGTGAGGTGCAGTTTGAGGAATAAAATGGCGTTTGGAATAACTATTTAAGAAAGAGTTGCTTTTAGATGGAACTTGGGAATTACTGTCACTTCCTGGGACACATGAAAACAGAACAAAAACGAATTCCACTGAGCAATTTTTTTTAATATTTTCATATTAAAATATTCTTCTTCCTATTCTCTTCACTGAAATATACATTGTTTATATAGTTGTCTTATCGAAGTGTAGTGACAAACGCGCTACTTTAATATGTTATATATAGTATAACGTTAACTTTTAAATAGCTTTAGTTTTAGTTTGCTTTACAGGAAATTACATACTATAGGCTAGAATTTTCTCATTTCCCCTCATGAAGTTTTTTGAGATTATGCTTGAATAAATTCCAAAAAATAAGGAATGAAAATTTGAAAGACTAAAATTAGCTACTGAATGTTTACTGCTATTTTAACTGTTTGTCTGTATTAACTACTAGCCGCTTCTTTGAAAAGCCATGGACGTCGTTTTTGCCTGCTTGCTGTGAAACCTCTGAGAAACTTAATTATTAAAATTTCCCTCACCCTTTTGCATTTTCATTGATATTTTCAGCTAAAATTACTAATTACATGAACGTGCATATAATGAGAAAAATTTGTTTATAATGAGGAATTTTAGTCTAATTTAAGGCGACCAGGGACCTTCAAAATCATTTTTTAAAAATTTAACTCATCAATTTGAAATTTTTCAGGCATTAATAGGAGCACTGTATAAGACAACACACAAAATTCTACTGCAATATATTTATTTCCGAGTTATGAGTATAAATGTAATTTTAATGACAATTAATGCCCTTTATGACAAATGTTCCAGACGCTTCAATTTTTGTTCAAATTTAATGACATTTTATTTAAGTATAAAAACATATATGGAGAAGAAATTTTGGCATTCATATCGAAGTTATTTTGTTATTAAACTGTAAATATTTTCTTCCATGTCAAATATTGGGCATACTTTTTTCTAAAATCAATAGTTTCGAGTTATTATGTATGCTCATTTTCAAATTCCCTTTATGAAGCATAAAAATTAATCCCAATTTTTGTTTGAAAAGCGTTAGAGTAACTAATAAAAAAAATTAGAGTGATTTCGGGTAATTTTGGAGCGTCTGGAACATTTATTATGAAGGCCATTAATTGTAATTAAAAATTACATTTATACCCATAATTCATAAATAAATAAATATATTGCAGTGAAATTTTGTGTGTTGTTTTATATAGTGCTTTTATTAATGCCTACAAAATTTCAAATTATTTTGAAGGTCCATAGTCGCCTTAAAACATATTTTATAGTTGCTGCATCACTTACTGATCAATGTAGGGTATCCACAAATGTATAGAGAGTTTTAAAACTATTGACAGACAATTAAAAATACGCATCATAATGTCATAACGGAATAAATTGAAATATAGAGTATTGCCAGTTATCGGAAAAGTTCGAATTGCTTGCCGTTATTGTCTTGGTACTGAAATAACGCCACAAGTTGGAATTATGCTCGTTCCATCTTTAATATATCAGTAGATATGCGCATGCAGTGGCTGTTCTGGTTTTGCCATCAAACTATTGATATTGTGTTTCAGACGTCATCAGAAAAAAATATATCCATCGGAAATGAGACTGATAAGCTGCTTATACTCATACCTCTTCACCCTAAACCATCCGTTTATCAGATTTCCATCAAGATAGGGCTTCAAGTTTCCATATAAATTCATAGGAATATGTTGCCGTATTTGGACCACTTAAGAAATTTTTAATGTACTGTGATAGAGAAGAGATTTTTATGAAATATAGAGGCGACCAGTGGCCTAGTGGGTCAAGGAAAGGCAATACATGCTAAAGAAATTTCAATCCAAGGAAGAATGTCGTAGGTTTTATTCTGGCCGTGCACTTAAGCAGTATTTTTCAAAAACTGGTAGACAGGTGTGCGCATTAGCAGTGGATTACTCGCTGCGGTCCAGGTGGTTGATGGAAGATTCCATCCCATTAACTATATTTAGGAAATTCACCTAAAAGTAGAAAAAAATCACTTATTTAAATTGCGTCATCGGTCCAGTAAATGAAACTAGTTTTACAAATTGTACCACCAATTCCTTTAAGCAAAAGTTTTTTCCACAAAAGCAAAAGATTTTTTATTGTTAAATTCACACCAATATATGAATCCGAGTATGATATTTTATGTATTGTATCCATTTGTTCTTCTTCCGTTGTTTCCTCACATATGATACAAAACTACGTGGCCTCATTTTTTCTCCTTTTGAAAAGGCATTTAACGTCTTTATTGAACCTTTATTGTGTTCTATCGCTTTGACTTGTTCCATTTCCAATTTATGAAGAGTATCAGTTATTATAATTTCTTTCTGGACTATTCTTCTTATTCAAGATAATAGCCCCCTTGGCTAGACTAGGACAACTCAGACAACAGTTTGTGATCCAATTTGAGCAACTTTTGGTCAGCAATGGTAGCAAAAAAATTACCTAACCTTATCTTTAAACTGCTTTTAATAAAATTTAATAGTAAATTCTAGCTAAACAAGTTTCCTATCTGAGTATATAATGACATATTTTGCTACTTACTTTAAAACTGTGTAAGAACTATTAGTTTTTTAATAAAATATTTAATTAATTATATAAAAATGCAAATACTTCCACAGCTCTTTTCCCTAAAAATTGATTCCGTAAACCACACTTACATCGTTGCAATAAAAGTTGCCTATTTTATAGCCTAAATATTTAATGGAATTGAGGTGACAATCTAGTCGACTGTCCTAATATAGAAACCCTTCCAGATATTAATTAATTTTCATTATGAAACTTTGATGTATGTTTTTATTTATGTAATACTTATTTAAAGTGTGTGAACAATTTTCAATAAACCCTGTAGAAGCCGTTACTTTTCTTAGAGACGACCAGTGGCCTAGTGGGTCAAGGAAAGGCAATACATGCTAAAGGGATTTCAATCCAAGGAAGAAAGTCGTAGGTTTTATCCTGGCCATGCACTTAAGCAGTGTTTTTCAAAAACTGGTAGACAGGTGTGCGCATTAGCAGTGGATTTCTCGCTGCGGTCCAGGTGGTTGATGGAAGATTCCATCCCATTAAAACACAATTGCGGCTGAATTTCTCCAGATAGTTCCTCAGGAAGCCGTCTTATCTCCATACACAGGAGTTTAAACCAGACTTCTACCGCAGGTGATACTTAGATGCTCCGATGTCGCTTTAACCAACCGTAGCTCTCATACCTCTACTCTTATCATGATTCTTTGACTCATGGACTTGGCTAGCCACATACAGCTATACTTTGTAGGGTTAGTCAAAAACAAAAAAAAATCTTATTAGATAGTAGATTTTCTTTAAATTCCCAACATAAAAAAATTAATGTATTTCGCTCCCTCTGTCCGAAAATATGGTATACATTTGAAAAAAATATTAAAAATTAACGGACAAAATAGATAGTATAGCAATTAAACAGCCTTGTTTGTATCTGGCATTAACCGTTAAATAACACGCGATAATGACCAAGCATTTGGATTCATTTAAGTCAAAAATTTTGAATAAACGAAATTATTTTGTGCTTTATTTCGTATTAAGTAAGCTGTATTTACGAAATGGGAGATTTTTATGAAAATAGTGTTTCAATATTAAGAAAGAGTAACAAATCCAAACAAATAACTGAAGTTCCCTTAGGTTTCTTCATATCAGTAAAACAAAATTTTATGAGAGACGGCTCCAGCGAAATACCACTTCAAATGAAAATTCTTTACATTTCAAATTATGTTTATATATATCATCAGTAAACATAGTCTACTTAGCTAATATTTGAGTTATTTGTAAATGCATGCCATAAATTGTAAATGTATACCATAAATTGGGACAAAAATTACTTCGAAATTCATATCCAATTTTTCGGCCAGAGGGTGGATATCCAGTAAAACTGTAAAAAGGAATAAATCTGTTTGAATTATAAAACTAACATTAATAGATTAAAATATCCTGTTAGATTAGAAATAGCCTAAAGATCTAAAAATAATACCATAGATAGTGAGATTTTAAGCATTGATTTAAAAATTATAATTCTGCCGTCAACAGCGATCATTTTGTTTTGTCTTTTAAATAGAATCATAATTTTTCACTGGGCGAAAAGTATTTAAAATATATCTCATTTTAGAAAACTTTTGAAATATAACAATGTTTATTTTTCGATTATGCATCTTCTGTCTTAATGTTTTCTTTACAAAGTTATCCCAATCATCAGAAGCTTAAATAGCGCATAGTAATTTTCAATAATTCTCTTTGCAAATGAGTAAACATGGCATTAATAAAAATTCTGGTGAGATAAGACAGCCTTAAGCCTAATGGTAGATTTGAAATAGTCCGAAAATTCACAAGTGATTAGTTTACAAGGTAAACAGTAAATTTTCAAGAAAAAGTGGATAAACATATTATGCACTTTAGAATAACAAATTTCTCGTTCCTTTCTAGGAAAAACAGTTGGAACTGTGGGAGCAACCAATGATTTTTATAAAAGCCGCTCTATGGTTAGCACAGGGTTAAGACTTTAAAACAGTATTTCCTCAGCTGTGGAATAATTCTTTTCGCACATGGAATCTTTCAAAGTACAGATGAACAAATGATTTTTAAATTGTTCTCTGAAATGATAAATTTTATCTTCCTCAAAATAACATTTTTATCAAATAACATCTTCAAAATAACAATTTTAAAAAGCATAATGTATAATTTACTGAGAAGACAAATGTTGTGTTGAATGCATTATTTTACCTCTAGATTGTATTTAATAATCATTTGTTGATGTGTTGTTTCTTCATTGTGCATTACATTTTTTTCTTCTGTTTCATTAAAACTAAAAAGACAAACAAAGAAATTTTTATGAATTTACAAGAATTTGTTCATGTCTTTTTTTATTATTATTATTTTCCTTCTATTTTTATACGTATCTTCTTATACTGACATATAGCATATGTCATTTTTTTCCTTTGCTAATTATGATGGCTGCCATTTTAGTTCGTTCCCTCCCACAGTGTGTCATAACTTCTAGCGGAACAATGTTCGCTTACATATTGTGTGATAGTTTTGTAGGAAATTGTGTACAATAAGTTGGAATTGTTCCCTCTAATGGTTGTGATACGTACATAATATTATAAATACATATATCGTGTTTGAGTGTGTCTCTTGAATAGAAAAATAGCGAAAAAGGATTTGCTATGGAACAGCGCAAGGCACACATTTTTATATCTTGTCAAAATGTGTAATTGTTTAACAGTTGAAACTCAAATTTTAGTACATACTACTATAGTTATATAAATTAACGACAGCCTATATGACATCAACTTATGGTTATGGTATTTAAATTAAGAATGGTAAAAGAAGATAAGCTAAAAGGGTCATAATTTAAACGTTGTTGTATAGTAACTCACTTACAGACGTGATGCATATTGTTACGAAAAATCGTTCGGTGTGTGTGCTGTGAAAACAGTGCAACAAGCAGGTTAGCGGAGAATGACGCTTTATTCTCGAATATTCCGGAAAACACGAAACGCAGGTAACAGGAAAAACAGCACTTGCACGGATTAGCAACACAAACAGACAGCAATTCACTAATGAGAACACCAACAGCACTTTCAGTACCGCTCGGCGTCTGACAGCTTACTAGCTCGCACAGCGGATAAAACTCCAAAGAGAGATTCCAAAGACCTCCGCACTCTAAAGGCGATCCGAGTCGATCAACACGCACCACTATCTGTGATCCGAGCAAAGTCTATATATAGTCTCCCCGATGTGACGTCATATGGAATCATCTGGATAAATCCGGATCTCGGCCCCTAATAGAGATATCAAGAAAATTCCAGTACTTTAGAAATCCCACATTTCGTCGCCAAGGTCGCCAAAATGGTCATCAAGTTTGTGGCTAAGGTCGGGGTCAATGGCTCCATTCTCTAGGCATTCTCATACATACCCCTCTAGAACTGTCTTCCGAACCATAAGACAAACATTGCTGAGAAGCGAATTTCCATGATCGTAACAATATTAATCACGAATTTTAAGTTCGAAAAAAGATAATTTTAGATTTATGTCTCTCTGTCTGAGAACTCGATAACTCAAAACCGGAACGAGCGAACATTTTGCTTGAGATTTATGCATCAAAACTGTAGATATCTATCAAATTTTTGACGAAATGAGTCGAAAGTAAATATGCCTGTCTGTGCGCCCGTGTGTATGTGAACACGATAACTCAAAAACGCAACGAGCTAGATGGATGAAATTTGGCATATTGCTTTACCAGCAGAATTGTTAATATGTTCAATATTTGGACTATCTCTGTCGACTATCTGTCGGTTTGTCTGTTTCTTTGTATATGAACGTCGTAACTGAAAAACGCAACAAGTTGGATAAAGGAAATTTTATATGTGATTTTTATAAAAGAATTGTAGTTCTATAACAAATTTTCAACCCAGTCATTTAACGGAAAGAAGTACAAAATACATACTCTATTCTCTTCATTATATGACGACGTTAAACTCAGAACACGACGTATTGTGTTGATATGCGAGAAAGTCGATTGATTTCTCTACAATTCTCTGAACAAAGATAGTTTCATTCAAACCATTATATTGTCAGTCTCTGATATATTTTGTTTATCCTTTAGTGATGAATCTCGATACAGGATGTTTGCATTTCAGAGCGTATGTTCTTAATTTGGAGGGTATAACATATATTTATACAGGAATTTCTGAATCTACGAACATATATACATTTAGGAGAAAATTACTATAAAATTTAAAAATCTAAATAATAGATATAAATAATTTTTATGTATTTAAGTTAAGTTAAGTAACCTTTTTGATTTCTTAATGTGATCTGTTTTAGTTACGTGCGAACTTTTAAAGGAAAGACAGTTGCCTTATCAATAATATTGCTCAGAGAAACAACCTATCCTCTATTTAATCCTATTTTTTACTTTCTCGTATACGAAGTATACAAAGAGAAAGTATTGTAATCGTCAAAAAATTCGAACTCGAGATTTTGACGGATCTCCACGTTTTAAACCTCCCTGAGTCCGAAAAACACAATTTTGGAATTATATCTG
The DNA here is from genome assembly GCA_013235015.1 of Araneus ventricosus. NCBI lineage: Eukaryota > Metazoa > Arthropoda > Arachnida > Araneae > Araneidae > Araneus > Araneus ventricosus. The sequence continues at coordinate 549 of BGPR01014367.1, read as the reverse complement.
TATGTGTGTCTGTCTGTGAGCACGATAACTCGAAAACTATTAGAGCTACGGGGATGAAATTTGGTATGTGGTCTTTGAACATAATTTGTCGGTTTCTATCAAATTTTGGACAAAATCCGTCAACGGGAAGTCTGTCTATTTGTATGTCCGCGGTCATGTGAACGCTATAACTCAAAAACTTGAATAGCTAAATGGATAAAATTTGGTACACAGTTTTATCGTTATGAATGTAGGTCCGTATAAAAGTTTGGACCAAATCCGTCAAAAAGAGGCGTTCAAATTGCATATTCAATTTGTTTTAATCCGATTCTCATGCGCATACGTATTGATAGCAATCTGTTACTGTTGTAAATTTTATTTACAACAATAAATAATGTTTTCAAGCATCAATTGTTAACAATTTTTTTATTGTTGTAAATCAAACCGATCTCATTATTTCAGCAGATCTTTTATTCACGAGCTTTTGCAATTGTTACGGTTGTGGTAGTATAAATTGTTTTCTTGGGAATTCAATTCCAAAGCAGAATTTTCGCTTTAGTATTCATTGCA
>BGPR01014366.1:0-39375 GCA_013235015.1 Araneus ventricosus | reverse complement strand
GTGACATTTTAAAATTTGCATGTTTTAATTCACGTCGCTACTTTTTTTGAGCCAGGTAGTGTATTCTCTGATGTGATGTGAAATATTTCGCTCCAGCTGTTCTAAGCACCATCTCCGCTTATGCTTCTTAAGTCGTTGTTATTAGAAATTAAAATAAGTTTCATTCTTAATTCACTTATATTGATTTAATTTTCAGAACCAAATAGAATGCATTGCTGGAAATGCCTGCCGGTGTTGCTGTTCTTCTGTATTGTTCATAATATATACGTTGAAGAAGCGAATGCTTTGCTTTTGGATGACGACAGCGAAGAAGACGATAGCCATGAAGAAGAAACTGAAGAAGAAGAAGAAGACGGTGATGAGGAAGATAACGATGAAGACAAGGAGGAGGAGGAGGACGATGATGATGATGAAGAGGAGGAGAATGACGATGCCGCAAAGAAGATGGCTATGGCCGCTGCAGCTGCAGCCGCCAAGAAAGTTAAATCCGCCAAGAAAGTTAAACCCTCCAGGCGGGTTGTCATCGTACAGGAAAGAGTCGTCAGAGGCAGGCAGTCAAAACGCCGCGGCGGCGGCGGCTTACTATCAGGTAGTAGTTAGTCGGGGTTTTTCAATCAAAATTATAGCTTTGTTTTCTTTGATTTAATTTCATTTTAAGTTTCTTTCTTCCTTTCCATTCATAAACAGTTTCTTTAATATATTCGTATATGAATAAGTCAAAGACGAAAATTTCATGATAAAGTTTTTATTTTTCTTCATAATGACCAATGGAGAAGAAAAGACGACTTTCATGGTCAATTACATCTCATGCAGTACTGTGTAAAAATTAAGTGAAATTCGGCATTAAGTGATTTTTGGCACTTCGTTGACTGGACTAATAGCTCTGTTACGACTAAAGATAGAATAAACTCTCAATTAGGCGAATTATCGCCTAATTATTACGAACAACTTTTATATTGAAATTTTTTATAGCTATATTGCTTAGAAGTTATGAGCTGAAAAGCGATATTCAATTCCCCTCCCTCCCCCAATTTATCATTTACCCACATCTCCGTTACGATTGAAGATAGACAGAAAATTTCAATTAGGAGAATCATCACCTTATCATAAAAAACTATTTTTATACTGAAAGAGTTTTGACAAGAGTAACTTAGAAGTTATAAGCTCCCATCAGCCGCATTTACTTCCACTTTTTATACGGTAAACAAGCTGATATACTTGACTTTGCGCCGGATCAAAATGCTTTTATGCTTATTATTCTTAATGCAAAAACTACTGTTGTATAAAAATTATAATACGCAAATTCCTTTTCTGATCTGAAATGGTTTTAATTAAAATAAGAATATCAATGGCACCAGACGATTTTTAAAAACAGACGTTTTCTCCATACATTATTATTTGTTATATAGATACTTTTAATTATGTTAACAATTACTAAAGTAAAAGAGAGGTTCTAATGAATATTTGAAACAATTAAATTAATTTGTTAATTATTTATTAAGTTAAGGCATGAAAATAAATCAAATCATTAGTTGGGCCTGATAAAATTGTTAATCGTCTACTTTTAATATTTTCTTTTAGCAATCTTCCAGAGTTCTGTTAATGTATTCTGGCAACAGTTCTTTGTATTATTCTTGTTCTTCAACAATAAAGAACATTGTTACGAATTCAATATAACATTAATTTTGAATAAAATATTAAAATGAGAGAAACAAATTTATGGAAATGAAATTTTTGTCACTGAGAAGCTAATTTGAAAAAAATTAATATGGTCTAAAAATAGTTTCGTGAGATATTGTTTTTCAAAGATATAGCGGGAAAAACGCCTTGCTGAGATTTTAAGCAACTTTTAGGCTTTGAAAAGTTGAAGGTGGCCTTTCTCTTGTCTTAAATAAAAAGTGTGCAAAGTTTGGTTGAAGTCAGACCAGTAGTTTCGGAGGAGATGTGGGACATACATACATAACCACAATGAAATTAAGATAATTATTAGATAATTATAAAATTAAGATTGCTGGCAAATACTATGAGCCATAAAAAGGTTTTAGTGAAGATTTTGTCACAATTAATTAACTATTTTATTTTAATTAGATAAATAGTTAATTTTAATTAATGAAATAGTTAATTTGACAGGTTACTTTAATTTGATATTTAACTAAACATGACGGCACCAACATTTGTTTAATAAATTTAATATAAAATAGCCGAAAAAGTTAGATATTTAAATAAGAGTTCCCTTTATCCATTTTGATATTGAAAAATATCTCCGTAATTTGAAAATTGTTTTGGGATTTTCTGCTTGAGTATTTGGTTTTAACCGTCGATAGAGATTTAAATTTACTGTTAAAAATGGCTGCATTCATATCCTATTGTTTAAGAACACGTATTAAATTTGCCACTCACAATATTTAATAATTTTTATTCTCTTATATGTTAAGAAATTAGTGACTATTATCTCTGTAACCAGGGTGTTCTCTAAATGAGCCCATTCTAGTAGTGTGTAAATGTTTCATATCATGTGATTTTACGATATGACGAAGTAATGTTCGCACAATTATATTGTAATCTAGAGTCTTTCTTCATTCGTGTTAAGAGTCAATTTCTTGTTACTGTTTCAGATAGGCTGGCTTAATGTTATCTAGGAGATATTTGCACTGCCGAGATCTTTGTTCCTTTATGACTCCTACCAGTTGAATGATTACGTGTTGAGATATAAAAAAAAATTCACCAATATACTGACCAATAAATCTAGCAGAACCTTTTGAGTAGAATGATAAAACCTTGATATAGTAAAAAATTAAATGTCATGAAAGCAGAATCACAGCGTTATATTGCAATGTGTGGAAACAATAAAGTCATTGGCTATGTCTGTGTTGATCAACATGTAATATTTCATTACTTTTGTAACATTAACGTAAAGGAATCTACCTTTGCCTTCCAGCTTGCTGAAAGGGATTTTTTTCATTATACTAGCATTTTGTTGAGAAATTTATATTTTAGTTTTGAAAATTATCATTAATTTTACATAAATTAATGCATATATTTTAATACATTAATTTTAACATAATTAATTTGAATTAAATATTACTTTAAATTCAGTCACAGACGTGTTACAAAATATATTTAAAAGAGTCTTGCATTGTTTTAAATAACAATGCGAGGTCTATTTGAATATGAGAGTGACGTAGTGATTAAAGGAAGCAACAAGTGGATATAGTCGTTCTGGCCTCAACCTTGAGGACAACAAAATCAGCTCTTGACTCCCGTACTTTGAAACCACTATTGGGTTTTGGAATGCACCAATTGAGTGGATAGGATCGAGAAAGCAGTCTTGCAGATGCTGCGAAGACAGAATATTTGTGCGTTTATTTCTCTTTTTGGAGCCATCGGTGTGAAGAAAGCTAATACCTAGGTCAGAAGCATTTACATTTGCAACGACAATGCTATATTTTTTTACAATAAGTTAACTGAGGGTTCCCGAAATGTATCCCCTACTCATGTCTACAAACGTCATCATTGTAGCCATGATTTTGAATAATTAGAGAACTTTGAACTTATTTCTGTAATAATAATATCGCATTATTAATGAGAAAGAGTTTAACATTTGCAAAAAGAAATATAAATTAACAAAAAGCAATATTTTAGAAAATTTAGAGCTTAGACAGAACCTGTCGATTATTGGAAATCTAATTGGAATATGTTCATGACCTTAGTGGCTACAAAATAAAAATATGATAACTTTTGTCAAAAGCTTTTAATTTATTTAATTTTTAAGAGTAATAAATCTGTATAATCTCGAAACGTTTTGCCACATTTACGATTATTCACCATATTCTTTTAAATATTTCATATCTTTATTTGTCAAAAGGCATTTCTTAATCTTCTAAGCATTAAACCAATGAATTTACAAACATGGGCTTCCTTTCTTGAAAATCAAAACTTGGAATTCCTTTTTTGAAATCATGTGAATCACAGGAACGTAATGCATGGAATTTTTAATTTTAAGTTCATAATTTATATTCTAATTGATTACAAATTGCAATCAAATGTTTGTTACCACTGAGGATATTTTCAAAATATAATATTTAAAAAGAGAGATTATTCGGTTCAGAGAGGTTCTTGTATATTGTTAAAAATAACAGAAAAACATTTGTTCCTTTTAAGTAATATATATATATATCAATGTCATGAAAATCAAAAAATGTTGAAATAAAATGGAGAGACTGTAGTTAATCGGTAAAAGCGTATAGATACTCATCAGGGTAAGTAAAATCTATACAAACCGCTAAAAAATTAGTGAAATCATAATGTTTTCTGCGAACAGTGCTGGCATAAAGCTAAAAATACTGTCCTTTACCCCGAACATTATGATAAACCAAGAATTTGAATGAAATACTAAATAATAGAAATAATTTTACGAACCTAAAACTGAGAAATGCTGCCAACGGGAGACGTGACAAAGGAATGAACTTAACGCGTATATGTTGCTTTTACAATTCTGCTATGTTTGTTTCTTATTTGTTATATATATATATATATATATAATTAAGCAAAATAACCAAATCATAAATAAAATATGAAAAAATGAAATTACTATAGATACTAAGAGCAAGAGGTAAGTTTAAACATTTAAATGTTTACTGTAAATGAACTCCATTGCCATCAAAATTATTGAAAAAAGGCAATCCAAATAAATGGAGTTTTCAACAATGAAATTAGTAGCTTGGCTGTGGACAAGCTTAGTCAGGTTAAATCAATTTTGCTGTACAAATCATCCCTGTTACTAAAGTTGTTGAAAAAACAGACAGGCCAATTTACCCTAAAATGAAAGAATTTAGAATGAAAAATCATACATTAACACAAACAAAATATCATTGTTTTATGGAAAGTACTAAAATTAAATCTATGAAATACATTAATATATTGAACTATTATATTGCACTAAAAACAATAATATATATAGAGAGAGAAAGAGAGATAGATAGATAGATATAGCATAATAATATATGAACATGGTCAAACAAAAGTCTTCCTCTTCTGTTATTATTTAAGTTTTCTTCTTTAGTTATATAATTTATTTCAAAACTTTTCTTTTTTATAGTTTGCTAAATTGCTTTTTAATTTTTTTTTTCTGGTACGCTTCTACTTTGTGTCCATCTAAATCCATTACAACGAATCATAATGATTTTAGATTCAGGGACATGAAGTGATGTTATATATAATATAAAATATGTTATAATATATATGTTACGGTCAATGTGGGTAAGTGGTTATTATGCATAATCACCGCGTTAATTATTCATAATAAGCGCTTAAAAAATCCGGTTTTTTATACATGAATGTCGATTTACCACAATAACTGTAACATATATATACAGGTGTCCCCCAAAAGTGGAACAAGCTTTTATTTCCTTAAATATTGATCCTAGACATATACTCCCAATTATGAAGTTTCATCAAATAAGGTGGAAATTTGTATGAAAGTACTTTAAGGTTATTGATAAGAAAAAGTTTAAAAAATTAGATTTTTATACGCCCCCCATAGTGCAAAAATGTCAATTTGTAAAATGTTTCTTTTGCATTCATCTATTCATATGCAAAATTTCACGCTTCTATCTGTAAAACTTACAGAGATATAAGAGGACAAATTTATAAACGTGGACCACTTTTCTATATCTGTCACTGCTGTTTGATCCAGTCTTTCAACGCACATTTGAGAGATAATATACATATTTCAGTAAGTTATTAAAAGGGCGGAATCAGGAAATAACAATGCATTTCTTAACTCTTTTTAAATTAAAAAAAAATAATAATACATTGATTGAAGTATTCACAAAATCATTTCACCTTGTGAACCTTCGAAAAATTTTCACTGTGATATATCAGCAGTGATGGCTAATCTGCACAGAAACAAACAGTGCTATAAAAATATGTCCAGAATACAATTAAAATACAATTTTTCAAAAATAATTTTACCTTCAAATGATCGAAGTTGTAATTATCTGAATTCTATTTTAGAAAATTACATTCGTACCTTTTATCAGTAAATGACTTTTAACAAATGAAAACGAATACGTAGTAACCAGTCACGTTCCCGTTGAGGCCGCATGAAAGTGAATCTGAAACTTAAAAACAGCCGATGAAAGAGACATCAAAGAAACACAAATAAAGAGCGCGAAGACGAACCTTGGGTGAGATTGAAGGGGGGAAAGAAGCATTGGTTGGCCTAGTGCCAAACAGGAGCATCCGAAAATTCAGTTCTGGCTTAGTTCAAAGGCCGAAAGGATAACTATTTGCCTTTATGCTCATTATGTCACTTATTTGTATGCAATGAGTGAATTTTCGTGCTTTCCAGAACTATTTGTTGTGCAGCCCCATCCTATGTCTGTCTTACTATTTCTTTTATTTTCTGTCTTTTCTCGTTCATATCTTTTTCCGTTGATAATCGAACTCTCAGAGTGGAGAAGTAAGCACATCAGAATCTCTGACAGTTTTGCAGATAGAATTGTGAAACTTAGTTTAAGTATAGATGATTGTAAGAGGAACATTTTACTCATTGACACTTTTTCTCTATGGGGAACGCAAAAAAATTTAATTTTCTTAACCTTTTATTTTCAACCTCCACAGAAGCAAAACTGTTTTCACACAAATTCATACCTTATTCGATGAAACTTTGTAATTGGAAGTATATGCCTAGGTGCAATATTTAAGGAAATAAATGCTTTTCTCACTTTTTAGGGACACCCTATAGTTCTTTATGTATATTATGATCTAAAAATATGTCATAAAAATTTCTGCACTAAATCTTTTTTCGTTTTTCCTTAACAGGCATACTTTCAGCTTTTATTAGAAAATAAAATCATATCCACAACATAGGTGACAATATGAATCAGTTAATGGTAATATTACTTTTATGTTTAATTTCTGTTTGTAATAATGTGTGTTTCTTTGAAATAAAGTAGAAAAAGTGTTTAATACAACTTACATTTTTATCGTGATTTTCAACATAGTTTCTGCGAAACCTAGAAATCGGTCAACGTAGCCATTTTTTTTTTGGTCAGCGCTTATCTTTATACAGCCTTAATGGAAAATGTAATATCGATCATTGGTGATCGGCGTGCCACTAATCTTTCTTGTTGGTCTGGCTATATTTTAATATGCTGTTAGGTTCTAGAGCAAAATAAATAGTCAGCTTTATTTAGATTATCTGACAGATTTTATAGAATATGACGTTTTTGTATTTAATATAAAAATGTAACAAATTAGCTCTTATAATTTTTTTCACTCTATATGTTTTGTAAAAGTTGCATTCCTTGTAATTTTAGAAACACGAATGCAAGAAAAAAAGGACGATTAAGATAATATAAGATTATTTTCAAAATACAATTTTTAAAACGGTCATCAACATATAATAATCATTTTATACGAATGCAGAGGATAGGATAGAGTTGTAAACATTTTTAGTACCTTCTTTTAAACAATATGTAAAATTTATTATATTAATCCTTTGAAATTCGAAGAAAGCATAAGTTTGGAATGATTAATAAAAATATAAATAATTTGTGTACAATTATACAATTTTTCAACATATAATACCAACTTTTAAGAATATTTTATATTTGTAAATAAGTAATAATATGTATCCTAAAATCTTTTCATAAAAAACTTGATACGAAGTACCATGCGGATTCTCTATATAAGCATACAAATAAAATTAACCGGTGGCTAAAGAATCAAAACATTGCTAAAATAAAAATATATATAGAAATAATTTATAACAAGGCTGTATTTTATTTCCCAGCGATGATTCTAGTTCCACAGATCAGTCGTCAGTATCTTCTTGTTTGATAATAAGGTGTGCTCAATGGCCAGATATGTCGTTTGACCAAGTCGTACCGACGACCACCAGTTGCCACTTATATCCTCAGCTGTCGCTACCATAAATTTGGTACACAAAAAATATTTCTGAGTCGGCAATGAAACTGCTTGTCCAATTTAATTTCATCATGAGTAAAAAATGCCAAAAGTTGGCAGTTAAACCAATTGCAAGACGAGTCGTTTTACCAAATCATGCCAACCATTCATTAATTTATATACTTATTGTCAGCTTTTCTCCACCATAATTTTGAAACATGAAAAGTCTACTCAACTAGCAACGAAATTGCAAGCTGTATGTAAATTTAACAGAGATACATAACGCCAAAAAGTCTTAAATTATCTTGGATTTTTCTTATAATTATACAAGATACGTTAAAAAAATACTTGAAATCTCAGTTTCACCACTTAGGATAGAGGATGGAACCTGGAAATTCAAATAATCTCGCCAAGGTCATAGCCCCTTTACCATTTGAGTCGACAGAGTTATTGGTATAATGTATCTGTAGAGACAAGTTTAGTTTAATTGAATTATAAAATCCCCTCGTTTTGAAGCAAAACGATGGCTAATTAGGGTAGAAACTCGTAATATTCAACCATGGTCAGATGACGAGGATGACCCGAACCGAAACCGTGGTTAAAAATTAATTCAGCAGGAATGAAAAATATAATTAAATGAGAGGAATAAAAACTGACGGTATGTAAACAAATGCAGCATAAGTAAAGGACAGTAAAACGTAAAAATAAATATATCATAGATCACAACATCTATGGAATATGTATTGATCAGCATCTTTAAGATACAAAAAAATCAGAGTGATTTTTTGTTCTTAATTAAAAATTCTAAGCTAAAATTACTACAATGAAAATGCTTTAAACGAATTCTGGGAAATCATACACAACCTATTAATGAAAGGCTAATAGATCCTAACAGTGGTTACGAATTGGAGGGGAAGACTCCGCAAAGTAGTAATAATTGTTGTCGGGTCAAAATTACATTATAGAAACTGTTTGTTCGAGAATTCCAGTCACACAATAACAGTTTAATAGAATAGAGTTTGTAATTTATCACCATGTTCCAATATAATTGACAATAGCGGACATGTCAAGAACGGATGGCTGGTTGTATGTTAAGGAGCCGAAGTAAACTTTCACTGGCGAGCTTCACAGCTGAAGGTGCCGATTTATTTCCTGCAAAGCCAACGTTTAAAGGGAGCTATAAGAATAAAAGCAAACACGATTATTTTTTTAATGTAGGTAACGATAGAAATTCTTCTCCTCCCACAAGAGAAAACCAGGTTAGGAGATGAAGTCTTTAAAGAATGCAAAGCACCCATTAAGTCTCTGTGTATAAAGGATTATCGTTTTTGTTATTCATCCAAATACAGTATTAAAAAATGTATAATTTCTCCTTTGCTTCAAGAATTCCACATTTTTCCAACATTTAGTTTGCATTACCTTGATTAGATAAGAACTATTCATAATATATACAATGAATATTCAAGATTAAGAATATTCATAATCACATTCGGAGTCCACCTCTATTCTCCTACAGAAACCTGCACACTCTGCGCAGAAAACCCATTTAATGGCGGCTACCACCTCGTTTACTTCACTTCTTTGGGCTGAGGGCCGGAACAGTTACGTGGAGGTTGGTGGCACGACAAAATGCATTTTCACAAAAGTTAATCTCAAGAGATGACGATTTTTTTCATCAAAAATATGATTTAAATTTTAAAAAATAATTTAGGTTCATTACATAAGAGTTACTTTTTCCCCCAAGTCCTACTGGCTGCCTCTACGTGGCGGGGGGTGACACTGGGCGGTCTGGGTGAAGTACACCGGGAGATTTTCTCCTGGCAGGGCCACCCTAGGTGTGAAGGCCAGACCAATATGCCCAGCTAAAGTCAGTAGGCATAGGAGCCAAGTCAGACTTCTACCCTTTGGGTGCTCCTTAAAAAGAAGCTGCACAACCACCCTCAACCATGAGCTTTGCACCTGTTGCAGAGTTACTTTTTTTATAACTGAATATTTCATTCAAATTGCGTTTATAATAAAAGTAATTTTTCTTTTACAGGAAAGAAAAATCATGAAATTGTGCTTGTACATCTGCGGCTTTATTATATCGTGAGAACAAGGGAAAAAGGCAATCTCATTCGCCATATTATACTTATTAAAAGTTGCTTCTTGTGATGAATTATAAATGGTATAGTCTGTAATAAAAAATAATTTTGTGGGTTTCTGGGTTTGTATTGTGAGTAGTTTATTAATCTGTTTCATGTAGTGTTTTCAAGACCAACATACTTAGCAAATATTTCTTAAAATAGTTCTTGTGATGGATTGTAAATTGTATGGCCGGTAATAAAAAGCAATTTTGACAGATCTGAGAATTTTATTAGTATGTTTCTTGTATTGTTTTTAAGACAAACATATATTGCAAACATTTTGAACTCTTTTCTGTTGTTTTAATTAGCTATCATGTTAATTAATAAAAAGATTTCATATATCATAATAAAATGCTTGGCTTATTCACGGCATGCTGGATGAATATGCCGTTAATGAGTAATGTACGAATTTCCATTAAGAGTGTCTCGACAATCTGCATCATCAGAAGTATATAAAACAAGATATTTAACAAATGATATATACTCACAGTTGCCGAGTCGACGCTGAAGAAAAGTCATTCTAAAAAGAAATAAACTCGCAGTGTCGAAAACGTAAACCAATCTTGAATTCAATGAAGAGAGCTCCTCTGTAATAAACACTAAAGAATTTAATTAGATAAAATATTTACATAGTTAAGATACAGGAGTTTTTAAGAATAGGTTTAACCCTTTGAGCCCTAACCCGCCTCATTCGACACAGGCCGTACTCAGGCGGTTTCGGGCGCCTGGGTGAATTTCACGGGAGAAAATTAGTTCCTTTCATTGTTGATAATTAATAGTGCAACCTAGGGTCTCGTCCTCCTGGAATTTCTGTAGAGAAAGGGAGGATTTCATGAATGAAAATTTACTCTAGTTCTTGAGGCACTTGCATTCTCACTCTAACCGGGTTCAAAGAGTTAACGATAGCACTATACGTGCAACGCTCCGGCACTTCAGCTTAAGAAGGAAAGAAAGTTCTGATTTCACTAGAGTTCCTGTAGGGTTGAGTTATTTTCCGTAGAAGTGGAAGTGACAAAGAGGTTTTAGGGCCGTCTCCTGCATTGCTTTCTAAGAAAAGCAAAAGCAGTTGGACGTACCGAGGCGTGAGGCGGAAAAGGATTTGCATGCCAAGAGCAGCAAGTAATGAGGATGCATGCAGGATTTTCAAAATCCTTTGCAAATCCTGCAAATCGATATTCGTAAATTTCGAATATTGTATTAACCCTGTTAAGTGAAGGGATAGTAGTGTAAACCGCAGAAAACCACTTGCTTAGGTAAAAATTCTCTGGAAATCTGAGGGACCAACAAAAAGTGGCGTAAGTGAAGATGAAGCATTAAAGGCGGGAACGTCATTGGGGGTAATAATGTATTGAATATTTATGTTTGAAGAGAATTTTGAAAACTTTTTGCCATTCTTCGTTAAACATTTCTGAAAATTAATCAAACAAAAATTACTTTTAATCTCTCGTACAGTATACAAATATTTCCTTTTCGTAATTAACTTTCATAAAAGAAGATAATATTTAAAAAAATATGATCGAAATTTATGAGAAAGCATCGTTAATATTTTTTGCATTATTAAATAATATTGTTGTCAAATTTGTCAAGTAATGAAATATATTGCACATTGTCAAATTAGACTTATCCAAAAATACTTTTGAAAATTCTTAAAATCCATGTTCTTCTTTATCTAATGATTATGCTATAAAATAAATCATAAATACAATTAATTAATAAAAATTATTTTGCATGCAAAGGGTTAGCTAAACAAATTTTCAAAGCATTTAAAAATTAAATATAATCATCATGAAAGGAATCATGACAGAAACAATGTGGAAAACTCAATTTGTCTGGACATATAACCGTTTTATTGACCAGAATAAACTTAAACATTTGGTGGATCATGGTAGAAAAATATAAACGTTTGTGATGCGAATAAGAATGAAAAGATTGATATCTTATGTTATCTTCAATAATTGGATAATTCTAACTTTTTATACCTCTTGAAACGGTGTTTAACTCTCTGAACCCGGCTAGAGTAAGAATTCCAGTACCTCAAAAACTGAAGTAAATTTTCGTTCACGGAAACAGAATGAAATCCTTTCTTTCTTTACAGAAATTCCAGGAGGACGACACCCAAGTTTGGGAAATCAATTGTCAACAAAGAAAGGAACCACTTTTCTCCCGTAAAATTCACTAAGGCGTCCGAAACTGCCTGAGTCCGGCCTCTGTCGAATGGGGCGGTTTGAGGCGGGATAGGGCTCATAGGGTTAAGTCACCAACTTTCTACATTTTCGCATGTACCGATTAATTAATGAACTTTCATACATTTTGTTTGAAAATATGCATAATTCCTGATGTATAAAATATATGTAATTTGCACATCACAAAATACATGTCTAGGTAAGAGAATATAAATTTTACCTTAAAATACTTTTAACATTGCATAACCCGAAACCGGATATTTAACTTCCATAGAATTAAATGTCTGCTGCATGAATAAAATAGTGATAAGCCGATTTCCTTTATTTTTTGAAATATATGTCTTAGCAGTAATGAATACTTCCTGGTTAGGTTAGGTTAGGTTATATTAACGTCCCGTTTTGAAGCAACACGAGGGCTATTTAGGGACGGACCTCGTAATTTTGAACCGCGGTCAGATGACGAGGACGACACCTGAGCTGGCACCCCCCTCTCCAAACTGCCGCGCCACACCAACGGGAGGACGTTTGGCCACTACGTATGATTTAGCGTGCAACAGGCCCCATACACGGCGGATCTTCAGTGGAATCGGGTTTCGAACCTGCGACCCTCCGAATACTTCCTGGAGATCGGAAACTTTGACAGAAAATTTTAAGTTATACTGTTTTGAAAATTTTTTAAGTAAGGTGTATAAAATTACAAATTATAGATAAACCTTTCTTCGGTTTTATAGAACACTATTTCTTCCTCTGTACACTTGCCAAGCATCAATATTGCACCGACTTTTCAAATAATAAGAACAATTACGAAAAAAATGGAGGGTGGAAAATTTAACATTTCATGAATGTACTTAAAACCACTACATACTTAATTGCAGTAACATTTTATTACCATGAGCGAACGTCTCTTGGTAGCTTTTGAGCCAAATATTCATTATGCATTACTGATTTTAATAATTTTAAAGAATCTTGTAAAGAAACAATGAAAAATACATTGACTTGTATTTTTTCTTTATCGTGTATTATCTTTCAAAAGAGAACTCTTTTTTAATACTCATACAGCAGTATAAAAATTATCTGTAGGAAAATGTAACATGCCTTTTCATGAAATTAACAAAGTGTCATAAACGCTGAAAGCTTTATTTGTCTTTTATGATGTCTTCACATCAACTGTGGTCTAAATTATGACATATAAGTCAATCATGATAATAATGTCAATTGAAGGATATCTTTTAAAAAACATTTTTCTCCGTTATATATAGGAACTACACAGTAGCGTGGAGCGAAAAAATCAAAAGTTGTCCTATAGATTAGCACTAGGTGGCAAAATGTGTCTATTGACGAACATATTACTGCTGACATTTTTCAGAATTTTTGCATTTTATCTTCATTCTCCGCAAGAGCCTCAAAATTTTAATCCTTATGCAATTTTTCAAATATTTTATCAATATAGTTTTAGAGGCAATTATTTCTAATTACATTGGCTTTGATAAGTCTTGGTAAGTGTGAAATTTCCTAAGAGATGTCAGCGTGGGTCCATAAAATTGGAAAGTTTTGACGGGAACCGCAGCACGTGACAATTCGACTTTGCAGTTTGAATGTTCTTCGTCAGCAGCTGATGTTCACTGTGCGCAATCTATTAGAGGTTTCATTTTTTGTGTGTTAGAAATAACTGTCCAAATAATAGATTGGAACAACTTTAAAGGCAGATTTCATATGAATTAGCCCTCTGATTAAAATAATGGCCTAAGTGGACAATATTTGGACCCCCTACCTATTGCAATGCTTATTCGTTAACCTTGACGAAAGGCAATTTTTTTTTAATAATTTGTTTCAAAAAATATATTCTTCTTTAAACTTATTTTAATTCTATAAATCCCCGTCGAATGTTTTAATACAAGAAGTAATTAGCGAAGTAATCTTTTAAAATAATTATTTTTGTTACTTTTATAGCGCCTTGCTGAACAGCTAGTTTCTCAGTTTAATAAAACAACTGAAATATTTCCAATATGTGGCTGTTCGCATTAATCTTTCTTGTTTTAGTTCTATAAGCACAGTAATCGTCAGTAATAAGAATCAACAAGACACAAGAAGACTTCAATATTTAAGGTATTGCCTATTTAATATTTTTGCTCAAAAAATTCACTTCTCATTTTAGAATACCAAGTATGAAAATTACAGATGTACAGTGATTTAAAATTACAGATGTACTTTTGCCCAAAAAATTCGCTTCTGATTTTAGAATACCAAGTATGAAAATTACAAATGTTATAAAACAAACAAAGAAAGCAAGGCAATTATTAATTAATTTCATGCTGATCATATTCAATGAATTTCATAGATGCCTTGTATCTTGAACATATCAATGCGTAATTTTTTTAAATTAAAAGTTCACATTATGAAAGTTTTTGCTACGATTTGGAGAAATACTGTGTGTCTATAAAATGTAAACCTGTTTCCAGCTAACAAAACAATTTCAAATACTAAAAAACCGATTACAGGAATTCACAGCTATTGGAAATTTTCGTTTTGTTTCCTGGAGGTATATTCTATCACTTTTTACAGTAAATATTTTTTGAATACATTTCTTCATTGTTCAAGGAGTTAACAATAGTTGAAAAATAAAACAGCTGAGCCCTTAAATTAATAAAAAAATTCAATTTCAACATTAATCGTTAAATGAATCCAATTTCAGGCATTATTTATGACCAATAAAGCAGAAAGGAAAGAAATAGAGACAGTGTTTTAGAACACGGCCAATGAAGGCGTGTTTAGGAAAACAAGCGTTGTGACTACTTAATTTTAAAATATATTTGTCATATGTTTCAATTTATATATTAGTATATTATTTAAGTAACTTAAAATGCAAAATCAAATCAATTAGAAATAAAATAAAGTCTCCACATTGCAAAAGTTTCTTACCTATAACTATTGTAGACGTTTCCTATGTTCTACCTAAAAAATCATGTAGACACTTGATATAATGTATGTAAAATCTCGAATTTTTTTAAAGTTCTGCCAATAAGTAACTTTGAAAATCGTCGTTTATCTTTCAAAAATATCCCATCTAGTATTTCTCCAGCAATTTATTTATAAATTTAACAAATTTTCGCTAGTGAATAATTTTCACAAAATTTTGCTATTCTCATATCGATGTGCGAAGCGAATTGTTAAACCAATTTCTTGAAAAAATTCGTAATTTATGAAAAAAGGTACTTTTTCTTTTTAATCCCACAAAATTTTAAACGAATTGCGGAATTATAACCAAAGAAGAGTGAATACTTTCTTTTAGCTGATATCGTACATATCTTTGTATTATATCAGAATAATATAAAATATGTTAAACTATTTCTTATAATTACATGTAGTCAATTCGACTTAATTTTCAGTTTTCTTTCAATATTTTTTGAGATAAAGTTTTACACAAGAGATCTTTTCTTCATATTCTCATTAGTTGTTATCACTCTGTTTTCTTCATGCGCTCTAAAATAATTCATGAAAGTATTTATTGAATCAAACCTTATTACAAAGATGTTCTTAAAAAGCATATTTTTCCCATGTAATCATTCATTGAGTCCGAATAATGCAATTCCTTTTTTCCATTGGCGACTCGTCAGCTCAGAAACAAGTAGTGCTTGCAAAAATTGTGTATATCTAAGTTGAAGGAAAGTTTGTGCTGATTATTTTAGTATGTAATGATGATATACTAAAAATTTATAGTTTTTGAGTTATAAGCAAATACTGGGGAAAACTTTATTTCATGTTTTTCGGCCATAACTAAAATTCCAACAAAACGCTTTGGTGGTAAACCTCAGATTCATAATCAGCACCTCCAAAAAACATAAAGGAGCAAAAAAATTACAACTCCTCTAGAATTTTATTTTAAAAAAACTACTTATTGATTGGACTACTGAGAAAAAGCGAAAAAAGCCTAATGAGGAAATCGAGTCAAACGAGAGCTGGGAAAAACGCAGCTCAAGGTCATCTTACTTCAAACGGAGAAAGAGTTGCTTTTTCTCCCTACTGAGCGCTCCACGTTGCTCAGTGTGTGAATCCTTAGGAGGGGCAAAACTCTATGCAGCTCTGGTCTGTCTGTCTCTTAATTCTTGATTGATTTTCCGTCTTCCTTTTAGGTTTTTATTACTTTTTTGTCATTTTCGTTAATCATTGAACTCTCAAAGTGGAAAAAGCCAACTAGAATAAAAACGGAAAACAAGCCGTTAAAATAATTTCAGGGGGAGACTGCAGCTCTGGAGCCCTAATGGACGAGCCGCACTGCTTTTTTCGCATTTTGATTAATGCAAGCTGTCCGCGCTGAAGTTATCCAAAAGTTATAGCTTTCAGTGAGAGAACCACACATGATTGTTTAAAAATTTCGCTTAATCGTATAAAAAGCGGCATACTGAACTTGTTTTGCAGATTATTGAATTCCAATGTGAATTCTATTATTGGCTCGGTAAATGTCCAAAGGGTAATTTATCTCTTCCCATCTGTGAAATAAGTACTTTTTATCGTGTTATAAAATCTGCTGCTGAGACGCGCTGCATAGATCTGAACAATTTTTTTTCTCTGAAACTAATGTAGACATCAAAAATCCGATCCTTAATTCTGTTAAGTACATTGAGAGGTCCCTTTCAAAAAAATTTGGAGAAAAAATATTGAAAATTCTATGAGAAAATTCTATATAATTTTTTAAAAAATTTAAAATTTTAAAATTTGTAATTTTTCAAAATAAAAAATATTTTTGAAATTTCAGTTTCTGCTCAGTTTACATCTATCTACTACAAAATTGAAGAAGTTTGATCAAAATTGTAGAAAAAAATTTTTGGGTGCCAAGTCCCCTTAAATATTCAATATTTTGTACTGCATCTTTTTTGTACATGTTCGTACGCTAAAATTTTTGTTGGATAATAAATTATGGACATTTGAGACAAAGCCAAAAAAAATTTTAGCTGCGTTTATGCGCGTCTTAATTTGGAATTTTACTTTCTTTTCAGTCTCTCGGCTAGTTCTGCTCAAAACAAGATTTCTTTGGAAAAATAAAAATAAGCTATTTTTCAAAGAAATATTCGGAGGAAGACTTAATACGGCATGTTACAATGAAATACAGAACATCACAATAATCTGAGGAGATAGATAACGAAATTAAACGAAAAATTCATTCATTTTTTATAAGTTGGTTGAGAAGTTATAGCGACAAAAAAGACAATTTTTAATGAATAATGAGAAGTGGCTCTCATATTGTTTTTGTGTAATTTATTTTAAGGTTTAATGTTATGCATATAACTTTTATATTATACTCATGAAATTCTCTCACTTTTCAACCATCGTGAGAAACACTGGTATTAATACACCACAGTTTATATTAATTGGCAAAAATTTGAAACGTTTGAAATAAAAAAACTACTTAGCAGACTTGACTAAAATTTAATAATCCTTATTTTTAGACTTTTTCCTTCATTTGGTAAAATTTTCTAGAGTTTTTAAATACTTTAGCTACTGTCAGCTTTTGCGCAGTTTGCGACCGTTTCCTCCACAGAGAACAATGGAGAAGAATTTTAAAAAATCACAAATCAAAAAATATCAAACGGAATGTTAAGAAATTTCATGAAAAATCACCGAATTCCATTTCCTTTAAACAAATTTCAAGGTTTTGCTGTTTTAGTTTTTATGCTGTGAGTTTTGTCTCGCTAGAAATCGAAACTGAACCACTGTGAGCTGTTTCAAATCATGCAAACATGTTTTCTGTTGGATTTCATCTATTTTAATGAAGCCTCAAGGAGGCCATCGGGAGTGATCTCTCCTCGATTGTCTAGTATACTTACACATTAAGGCAAGTTTTATGTTTAGCTTTGTAGAATAGTAAAGAGAATAGGATCTGCATTTTGGATGCTAGGTCTTGGTTAGGTCAGCTAGGCTAGGATCTAAAATTTGGTACAAAACCAGATTTTTGGCTCAATTTCCATTTATTTTGCTTTTGATGTTTTTGAGTCACCAAGATTGAGTTTATGTGAATATTATGGAATTAGAGAATGAGAATTTCAGAAGTATCTTTATGATTATAAAATAGCATGCTGAATATCACTGCTTTTTATGGCTATTGAATTCAAAGTAAATATACCAGCTCACTCCTATTATAATGTCAATTTCTGTTCCAGTATTATAATCAGAGGGAGTGTTCCCCTTTCGAACTTCTAGTAAACTTCCACAATTTGGTGTGATTTGTCTTTAGCTTAGCCTAGTGAAGAGAATCAAGTATGCTCTTAGTCTATTGAAGAGAACGTCTTTGTCTATGCAGTGAATAGAATAAAGTATGCATTTTTGAATATAACCACTTTTCCTTGGCTAATTTAATCGAAAATTATATACAGGTATACAATTTTGATTGTAAGGCCACATACTAAAACTCGCCTCCCTAGCTTGTTGATTTTTGAGTTATCTTGCACGCATACACACGGACAATGAAGCAGGCAGGCAGAAATTCTCTTTGATGGGTTCATTGAATTTGATGCAGATTTACAGTTTTCGTGTAACTTTCATTCATCTACTCGCCGCGTTTTTCGGTTATCGTGTTCATAAACCTACAAACAGACATAATTTCAAAAGGTTTCTTTTTTTTGCTTAAAATCTAGAACGTCAAAATCTCGAGGTACAAGTTCTTGACGATTCAATATTTTCTCTTTGTGTACTTAAGTTTTCTCTTAGGTACGAAAAGATATTTTCTGGAAGGTCAGACAGTGGCGTTCAAATTCTAGCTTGCAATCATTGTGTGACTGTTTCAGAAAGCAGTGAAAAGCAGTAGAAAGAGGAAACAGAAGAGCACGATTTCGAAAGAGAAAATATACGAGCCTTACTAGAAGAAACTTCAATTTTAGGTTAAAAAAACGGAACAAAGCTTTCATAACGAATCATATGTAATTCTCTCATTTTAAACCTTTACTTATGGATATGATGAGCCAAGATATTCAGCATTTATCTGGTCTTATTCCTTTAAATAATGAAACGTTTTTCCAGGGAAAAGTTAAGGCAAGGAGTATTGCAATTGTTAATGCGTACTAGATATAAATAAGTTTCAAGTGAGAATATTGTTGTAATTAATAAATATGAATACGTAAAATGATTAATCAGTAGCATCAAAAATTCTTTGTATTACTAAATTTAATATTCGTATTTATATTTAATAAATATATTCGCTAATGTGATAGATATTTTTTTCAATACTGTATAGATATCATAAGAGAATTTGTAAAAGCACCAACTCTAGAATACCCTTGCTGAATGTAGATAATTCCAGAAAAATAGCTTCGTTTCAATTTCTTCATTTATTTTGAAGTAATCAAATATATTATTTACCAGAAATATTTTTAATGAATTCTTGATATTGGATTTTGTTCTTCTTTTAGCATCAGTTATGACAAGTGCAAATATAATAATATACTCTTGCACAAACAAACTATTATCGGAATTTCTTAATGGAAAAATTAAGCTCTTATTTCACAATGAAAAGAAATAAAAACAGCGAAGTGAACTACAGCTATTCCTGGAAATTTCATTTGATCAAAGAAAGAATTGTTTGTCTACCGAAATCGATGTTTTGCAACGCAAAAGAAAAAAAATCCCTTTTCGTCAAGCTTGAAGGCAAAGGTAGATTCCTTTACGTTAATGTTACAAAAGTAATGAAATATTACATATTGATCAATACAGACATAGCCAATGACTTTATTGTTTCTACACATTGCAATATTTACTCTGTGATTCTGTTTTCATGACATTTAATTTTTTACTATATCAAGGTTTCATCATTCCATTTTTCATTCCAAAAAGTTATGATAGATTTATCGGTCAGTACATTGGTCAATTTGTATTATATCTCAACACATAAACTTTCAACAGGTAGGAGTCATAAAGAAATAAACATCTCAGCAGTGCAAATATCTCCTAGATAACATTAAGCTAGCCTATCTGAAACAGTAACAAGAAATTGACTCGACACAAATGAAAAAAGACTCTAGATTTAAAAATTAATTTATTTAATCTAAGTTACAATATTATTGTGAGAACATTACTTTGTCATATGGTAAAATCACTAGACATGAAACACTTAAATACTACTAAAATGGGCTCATTTAGAGAACTCCCTGGTTAAAGAGATAATAGTCACTAAATTCTTAACATATAAGAGAATAAAAATTAATAAATATTGTGAGTGTCAAATTTATATAATATGAGTGTTTAAAGCATAGGATATGAATGCAGCCAATTTGAACAGTAAATTTAAATCTCCATCGACGGTTAAAACCAAATACTCAGGCAGAAAATCCAAAAAAAATTTTTAAAGTTAAGGAGATATTTTTGAATATCAAAAAGGATAAAGGGAACTATTATTTAAATATCTATCATTTTCGGCTATTTTATATTGATTTTATTAAACAAATCATGGTCCCGCCACGTTTAGTTAAATATCAAATTAAAGTAATCTGTCAAATTAACTAATTATCAAATTAACTGTTTGATTAATTAAAATTAACTATTTACTTAATTAAAGTTAAATAATTAATTGTTACAAAATCTTCACTAAAACCTTTATTATGGCTCATACTATTTTCCAGAAATCTTTATCTTATAATTATCTAATAATTATTTCTGTATGTATGTTCCACATCTTTTACTAAACCACTGGACTGATTTCAATCAAACTTTGCAAACTTTTTACTTAAGAAAAGAGAAAGGTCACCTTCAACTTTTCAAAGCCTAAAAGTTGCTTAAAATTTCACTTAATTAAAAATTAAGCAAGGCTTTTTTCCGCGATATCTTTCATTTCCATAAATTTTTTTCTCTCATTTCAATATTTTTTCAAAATTAATTTTAAACTGAATTCGTAACAATATTCTTGTTAAAGAACAACAATAATACGAAAAACTTTTCCAGAAGGAAGAATGCTAAAAGAAAATTTTAACTGTAGACGATTAACAATTTATATCGGGACCAAATAATGATTGATCTATTTTCATGCTTTAAATTAATGAATAATTAACTAGTTAATTTATTTGTTTCAAAATATTCATTAAAACCTTTCTTTTACTTTAGGAATTGTTAACAAAATTTGAAGTACCTATATAACAATTGATAATGTATGGAGAAAATGGCTGTTTTTAAATATCGTCTGTTTCAATTAATATTCTCATTTTAATGAAAAACGTTTCAGATCAGAAAATGAATTTGTGTATTATAATATTTATGCACTAGCAATTTTTACATTAAAAATATTAAACATGGAAACATTTTAATCCGGAGCAAAGCTAGGTATATCAACTAGTTTACCGTATAAAAAGTGGAAGTGAATGAGGCTGATGGGAACTCATAACTTCTAAGTAATTTTTGCTGTCAAAAAACTTTCAATATAAAAGTAGTTCGTTATGATAAGGTGATAATTCCCCTAATTGAAATTTTCTTTCTATCTTCAATCGTAACTGAGCTATGGGGAAAAGATAAATTGGGAGCAACTGAACATCGCTTTTCAGCTCATAACTTCTAAACAATTTTAGCTGACAAAAACTTTTAATATAAAAGTTGTTCGTTCTGATAAGGTGATAATTTGCCTAATTGAATTTTTCCTTTCTTTAGTCGTAGAATTGAATTTTTTCCTATATTTATGCATTTTAGCTCATAACTTCTATAAAATTGTAGCTATCAAAAAAGTTTCGATACAAAAGTTGTTTATTATAAAGAGGCAATAATTCGCCTATTTTGAATTTTCATTCTATCTTCAATCGTAAAGGAATTATGGGAAAATGAAATTTTCAGTCCCCCACCATTTCCACCCACTTTTAGCTGGTTAGCCTATCTACAAACTCGGTCGATATTTTCACCGACCTTACAATATGTGCCTCGCCGGTTAAAATCTAATCAAAATTACTCTAGTTATCGTGTTCACAACATAACATCGGCAAAAGCGTTATATATATACGTCTCTATTAATAATAAGGAAAATAACATTTCGCATTCTATTCTCATAAGGATTAGAGCTACAAGAATGAAAGCGGGTGGAAGAGACTGCAAATGACGAGAGCTTTCCAACAAGGGGAACTTTAAGGTAGGGGAAGGGTGGGAAAATCACATTTCAGCTCATAACCTCTAAACAATTGCAGTTATCGAAAAAGTTTAAATGCAAAAATTGTTCGCTATGATAAGGCAATAATTCGTCTAATTTGAATTTTCTTTCTATTTTCAATTGTAAAGGAATTATGGGAAAATGAAAATTTCCCACCACCACCATTTCCACCCCCTTTGAGCTGGATAGCCCATCTACGAACTCGACCGAGACTTTTATCCCACGCTGGTTAAATTTAAATCGAAATTATTCCAGTTATCGTCTGCACAAGATAACATGGGAAAAAGCGTTATATATATATACTAGCTGTTACCCGCGACTTCGTGCGCGAAGAATTTGAATTATTATTATTTTTTTAAATTCACGAATGTAAATGTTTCGTTACATGTTGAAACGGGAAATTAAAAGTTTTGACTGTTGACAATACATAATTGTACAACTAACAGGAGTGTATGCTGTTATAGTTAGGTAATTTGTTTATCTATGCTAACACATTTTTGTATATTGCGTTTTTTCTTTTACGTTTTTTGCACGGATGCAGAGGTTTTGTGGTCTGGAAACACAAGACAAAATGGCAAAAATAGACAAAAACCAAAATAAATATGTATATATATATATATATATATATATATATATATATATATATATATATAACTTTTTAACGAAGGGTGGTTTTGGGTTCTAGGGGTCATGATCGGTGAAGATCTGCAGAAATTTTCTGAAAGTCGTGTCATGAGAACCATTGCATTAGGTAGATTTCCTATAAGGAATCTACCTAATAGTCATTTATTGAAGTTTTGCTTGTAAGTGTTTAAAGTTGATTCTACGACACGAAATTGATATTTCAACAAATAAAACTTGCCTATAAATAAACTAGCTGAAAGCCCGGATCCATATTTTTTCATATACTGTCCTCCAGTTTTTTTTTTTTTTTTAACTTTTTTCTACAAATATTGTCACTAACGTTCTCCAACTAACTTAAATCTTCTTTGAATCCTTTATTGTTGTATTAAAACTTTCAAATATAGCCTTTTTATCACCTTATAACAGTATGGTTTGAATAAAAATGCGAGAAAATTCAAAAAATAACATTTATTTTAAACAATATATAGTTCAATAACTACTACAGCTTTACAATGAACAAATATACTTATACTTTGTAACTTGGTTACTGCGAAACTTATAAATAAATATAATGTAAATAAAAGGTTTTATAAATCAGATAATCATATATTTCTCATCATCATCAGACATCTATATTTCACTTACTCCCCGGTCGGTACGCCGCTTCACACTGATTAGGATAATTTAAAAGTTTGTGAAATTTCAACGAAACATCGCTTAGTAACTAAACTAACATCATTGGATTCTTGGGTGCATGTTAAAAGCTAAGAAATAAAAACAGAATTTAAGTACATGCTACGAAATAGCTGCGGAAGTAAGAAGTCTACCTTGACCAAAAAAAGCAATATTTTCTTAACTTTAACAGCGGTAAAAACACGTGAATAAAAGATTTGATGCAGCAATAAATTTGATTTCATAACAATAGAAAACAATTAAATTGGATTACTATTTGCGTTTAAAATGAATTTTGAAACGTTAGTTACAGTTAGAGAAAAAATGTACGACAATTAAATTGATATTATTAAAAAGAATTTTTTGCTGTTTAAGGTGATGTAAAAATAATTTAGTAGCATAAGTATTTCAGAAGTTATTGGCGAAAAACGTCTAAAAATAGCTTAATTTTCGTTATTTAATTAAATAAATAAAATTCGAATTCGAATTATAAAATAATTTTACGGCATTAGCTCCGTCTTATGCTAATCCATCACTGTGCCAAATTTTGTCGCCGTAAGTTCAATGGTGTGGGCGTGCATAAAGAACCAAAAAACGAACATACAAACATCCTGTTTTATATATATATAGATTATATTAAGTATTACTGCTACAACAAAAATACAAAATGATGTTTCTTAAAAAAAATTGTTTCGTAATGATATGTTTTAAAATTTGAAGTGTAACTGATACTTATTTTTCCTTGAAAACAATTCGAATGTGAAATGTTTTAAGATTGCGATTGTAATAAACGTCAAAATTTTTCACATTACTAGAAATGAAAGATGTTTTATGAAGTGAGGTTTCCTTGATTCGCCTATTCGGGATAATTTCAATTGAGTCAATTCATGCGATGTCGCAGTCACTTGACTACCATTGATATATGTTTAAATGATGCATTGCGTGAATACACTGCACTTGCTCCTGTCCTAAAAATTATACTAGGCTAAGATGCTCTGTTTGCAATCTGTTGAAACTTTTTGAATAGAAAATGAAATTCACCCTCCAGCAAACAATCCTCACCAAAGAATCTAAGCTTACATTATTATTTTTCAAATACATCTATTTGTGTTATTGCGTATAAATAAATGAACTTAGAAATTAAACATTTTTTATTCATTTTATGTCTCTCCAGAACCAAAAATACGACAAAAATTTACATGTGTTAGTTGTTTTATTTTTCATACACAAATTTGCTTAAATATTCCTTTGATATTTAAGAAAGATTTTCTTTGAGGAGGCGGGATAAATGAAACCAGCATTCCTTTGGATATTTAATGCAACTGATTTCCATGTGTTTTGTCCTGGAAAAGAAAGGAAAAGCATTCATAAATATGTTGAAAAATTGTAAGCACGAAAATTATAGCAAAATGCATTACATACAATTAAAATATATCTTAGATTCGTACAGCGTTAAAATTTTGTATGTCATACGCTTGAAATGTATGACACACAATATCGATGATAAGAATTTCTTTGATATTAAATTCAATTTGAATGTGATTTCTCGTTTTACGATGATACTGTTTATGCATATGATGATTAACCAAAGGAATATAGATAAAAATATATAAATGATTACAAAATTTCTTAATTTTACGTGAATTGAACAGGAAAAATATACATGTATATTGCATAATGTATTGTAGCTCCATTAATACAGGGTGTACACAAATGAAGTGACACATTTCAAAAATTATTTTTAAAAACTAAAAATGTTGGAACTACAGTTTTTTTTTAAACAAGAGCGCATCTCAAAATTTTTTTCTCAGTTAGGTAACGCTTCGTTACTCCGTTTTAAATTTGTTACAGCGAGAAAATTCCGTACGCAATGGCTACCGATCAGCAGAAGCCAATGCATGTTTTTTTGGTTTCCTTTTTAGTTTTTCTTGAATATCACGAAAACTCTCCAGTTTTCACACTACATGTGAATTAAGAAATTAAAGAACCTAAAATTCCCTACAAATACATGCTTTTATTTTTTATTACAGTTTTAATATTTTCTCAGATAATGGCTCTAAAAAAATTTTTGATTTCCAGTAATTTACGACCCCCTAGACCACCGAAATGGCATGTTACCTATCTGGAAAAAAAAACTTGTCGAGATGCGCTCACATTTTTAAAAAATTCGTAGTTCCGACATTTTTAGTTTTTTTAAATTAATTTTTGAATTTAATTTTTTTAAATTTTATCCTGTTCTATGAATTCATCAACGGATGAAATTTTAATATACGTATGGTATTTTGATGTACTAGCTTTAACATCTTAAATAATTGGATCTTTTTTTGAGTTTAATGAAGTTTCTGGAATCTTAAGAATATTTTATCCATTGCAGTTTAAGATATTATTCAAATGAACATGAGTTGTCTGCTTTTAAACTCAATATGAGAAACGGAAAAATACGTGTGAAACGCTTAGAGGGTTAATAAAATTTTTCAAATGTACCAAGTCTGTTCTATAAATACATGAACTAAGTCCCTGGACTGGTCTGGAGTTGAAGCTGGTCCGTATGCATTGTATTCTGTGTTTCCGAGGTATCTACTTGAACGTCAATAACGTCGAGGCAAGCTTACAGCTGTGGACTGGGTCTTTTTTTATGGCAGAAGGAATGGGCAAATGATGTATTGATGCCCAGGCCGTCATGAAGACTGTGTTTTTGAATCTATTCTATATTTTTACAGCTACAAGTCGACGAGTGAAACTTGGAGGTAGAGAACAAATAAATTCTATGGCCCCAGGCGCCATTTACATCCGCTACGCCACTGTTCTTCAACATCCTGTTTTCGCTTATGTCAGTGATTGAGATTAATAGACAGACTCAAACACCAAATTATACGTGAAACTTTGGAAAAGCTCTCAGGAAATGTATGCACTTTTGAAGGTTCTGTAAGGAGTTTTCTTTAGTACACACCAACGAAAATAGCGCTTATCAAATGGATCAGGAACTTCAGTGAGGGGTGTGAAGACTGAGAGGGTAATTAATGCAAGGAAAGAGGGGCATTCAACTTCATGTGTCGATGAACGCATTGAAAATATGCGGTATATTGTGCTTCACTGTTCGGATCCCTGCAATCACTCTGCGGATGAATTGGAATTTGGAAAATCGTTTTCACACAGGGTTCTCACGAAACAGTTGGAAAAAATTGCTTGTAAAAATCGTCTTTAATTTATACATATTCAGCAGTGATCCATTCACCATAATTCGATCACTAAGCTAAATCCCTCTTCATTTTCGCCAGACTTATGCCCCTGTAACGTTTTTTATTCCTGAAATTCCAAATGATTATGCGGTAGTGGATCTGAGACTAATGGAGATGATAAAACGTGATGACAAGACATATAAAAAAACCTGAATTCTGAGGATTTCAAGGATATTTTGAAAAATGGAAACAGGGGTGAGACAAGTGCATTGCTATGGAGAAAGTCACTGTCAGCTGTCAAAAATAACACTTATTAAGAAAAAGTTATTCTAACGGATGCCCCCCTATTTAATTTGGCATAAATATTACCTTCCTTAATTACAAGATTTTTCATTTCAAAACTAGAGGGGAAAACAAAAGACTTTATACTAGACATAAATTGGTTGTTTTCATTGCTTGGAAATTGTTCATTTATACCAAATTTATTATTTATGTTCATTAAAGTCTTTCAGCGAGATTTTATTATATACAGAATAAACTAAGAAAGGATAAAGGAAATTGCTTACGTTCCTATTAATCAAAACCTAATACAGGTACGTTTGTAAATGTAATAACAATTACATTAAAAATTATTGATACTGCGAATATCATCTAAAAAAACGACTGCGAGAAACAGGATGAATTGAGTTAATTCAATCAGTTATTTACTTCGTTTTTATTTATTTATTTTGCAAATGTATTCATTCACACGTCACATTTTCCATTTGGAATTATGAACAAATTACCCATTAATAAATGAAATATCACTAAATGACTATGAAAATTATTGTAAAGGAATACAAAAGTGAAATAATGATAAATAATAAATCACACTTGTGACTACTACAATTACTTACAAAATACTTAAACAGTTGAATTTTTAAAATGATTTACTTACAATTGGCGCATGCCTTTTCACAATCAGATTTTGTTTTGAAGTTGTTAGCATTCCCACCGCATCCTCCATAATCGAAACTGTCGCATGCACCGGCATTAGCATCGTAGTAGTATCTTATAAACAATGCTTTACAGTGACCTTTTTCCATTGGCAGTTTGCAGATTCCTGTTAAATTCAATCAGAATTTTAAGCGAATAAGTACAAAGAAAGCAAGCAATTCTTTTCTTTGAGAATGACTGCATTTCGAAAAAGAGAATGTCGAATTCAAATACTAACAAGGTCAAATTTAATCTCTCTATATATAAAAGGCAATGTTTGTGTGTATGTGCGCTATGTTTAGACGCACTTTCAACCCTGAAAATTGACACACAGGTATTACTAATTGTGACTCAATGCACCTCGAAGCCCTATTTTTAAAATTCAATCTAGAAAATCTTTTATTTTCTGGAGTTTTGAATGACTTTTCACACTCATTTCTTCATTGTATTTTTTTCTAATAATCGTATCGAGAGAATATATACACCATAAGAAAGAACAAACAATTTACATTCTAATGAAGTTTATTTTAAGCGTCTCAAAGTTTAATTTAAACGAAAAAGTTGCCATACCATAATTTCTTTAATTTTAATAAATTTAAAAAAATTTTTTTTGGTATAATTTACAATACTTTTGATTGTTGCAACGCAGTTCAAACCGTTTTCATTGTTTAAAAATATATTTAATTGCGAGTTTCTCTTTCATTGTTGAAAGCTTAGTTAATATTCTAATACATTTTGCTTTCATATTTTATTTGACCAAAAGTTTGTGGAATCTGTAAACCAAGCTCTCTGAGATATTACCTGTATTAATCCATACTTATAAAAGACAATGTTTGTGTGTGTGTGCGATGTGTAAATTAAAAATATTGTACATGCAGTCTTGAGAATTGGTACACAGGTAGTCGTAATGGTGACTCAATGCACCTCGAAGCCCAAATTTTAAAATTTAATCTTGGAAAATTTTTATTTACTGTTTTGTGTCGTTTTGGGTGATTTTTCGCGCGTTTTTGGCAGATATATGAGAAATAATTATCATAGAAAACCAATCGATGCACCATTAGATAGAGAAATCAATTATCGTTTTAATGACTTCCCGATTCACGAGCGACACCCCACCGTGATTCAGCTAAGCGTCCATCTTGAAAACGGTCAGAGAGTCTACTTCAAGACAGAAAATGTTGCTTAACGTGCCCAAGCACCTGAGGCAGCAGCACACACATCTTTCTTCAGACTTTGCACCCAAGATGAGTTTGCACTCACCCTATTACACAATGAAGTACCCAAGTTCTACACTTTGAACAATCGAAATAAGACACGGAAACGTCGAAAACAAGTGCAGTCTGCACTGGAAGAAGCAGGAAATAAGATCGTTTAAAAACTTTATTTTATGTCATTCTGGCTTTTTAAATTTTTTTAAAAGTCATTACGCCACGGGCAATGCCGTGTGCTGATTGCTAGTACTGTATAAGGAAAAGGAAATATTGCTCTCATCTTAACACTCGGCTTTTTTCTCTACTACCATACGTAATACAAGGTGGAGAGAGTCAGGTATGTTCTTCGTAAAAATAATTTCAAGTTGAATGAAACGAGGTCAGCCAAAAAGTTTGTAGTTACTGCTTGAGAAGACAAAAAAGGATGGGAATTCCACAATAATAACATATGTGCACTAACGTTCCATACAAAAGCTACTTTTCGCCGTAATCACCTGCTTTATTTAAACATTTGTCGAGGCGTGGCACAAGTTTTCTACGTCTTCTGCGAAGAATTCCCGCCCAGCGTCCAATAACCATTGTTAGGCTTTGTGTTCTTCCGTCAATGGACGAGGCACCCATCGAGCACAAACTTTACGGATTCGACAATAATATAATACACACTTTCATGTTAAATAACCAGTTCATTTTAGATTTCATCTTCTGTTCGCAAGGATGCCTTCATTCAAGCAAGCAACAATCGAGTTGTCGAAGTTACACTCTTCAATAGATGCAAGCGTCGTCAACACGATCAACGTCCAAACATTGTTGCATCACTTTGCGACAGCTTGATGTGATATTGCGTTTTCATCATACCCTTCGTGCGTACAACTGCCGATAAATTTCAGTGCAGTTACACCATTTTGTCCACAAAGAACGAATCACCACACACATTTCCAATTTGGACGCCACCTGGAGATACCGAGACATGTTCATGATTAATTAGCAAGAAAACTAAAACTGCTGCATCTGAGCCGCTATGTCACACGCTGCAGATAAATGTCTACAGTGTTGCCACAAAGTATCAACAAAACACCTTTTTATCAAGAATTTTATGAAGGAATGCAACTAGCTTTTTGACTGACCTAAGTATATCTTATCATCACAAGCCCCACGAGACTCATGTGACTCAAAATATTTCTGTTTCTTGAATAAGCCTGGTGATTGTGGATGTGAATCAGAATTTTGCCTCCCAATATATGATATCCTCGAGATACCTTACATTCTAGTCAGGTGGAACGAGTTGCTCGTGTTTCGACCACAACTCACGATACAGAAAAACCGACAGTTTTCGAATTTAATGCCATTGTAAGTGGATTTCATCTATCAGGTTAAGGCTTGCACGCAAACAAACGTATCTTATAAAACTGGCAAGTAAGATATTTCTGATACGATTAGCACGTTTCTTGTAACATAGCGAAAGTGTTAAGAATTATAATTGTTCAAATTCTTTAGTTATTATGCTTAAAATGACAGCAACTACACTGGAAATCATCGGCAATTTAATATTAAAAATAAAAATGACTTTTTTAAACACGCTTTTTTATTAACCCTTTGCGGAGGACCTGATGGGTGGACCGTGGTCTTTTTTAGGCCTTTCGGGTGGTGGAGGTTCTGAGGTCTTTGGCACTCAGACAAGCGTCCCGTATCGATGAGGGTGTTGGTTGAGGAGTTGGTTGCCTTTATCCGGCTTCAACGTCGTCCTCCGCCGACATATTGGGTGGGACGACTGCTTCTTTTTCCTATTGGCATGTATCGCAAGGTTATGGACAGGCCGGGATACTGCTTTGCCTTCAACTCTTTTCGGACGACTGCGGTGTGTACCATGCGCCAGTGGGTGTGTATTGATAAGTCGAATAAACAGTAGTGGGGTGGACAGTTGGCCACCCTTCTAAAGTCTTATTAACATTCCTCCTATTCACTCCGATTGTTTCACTTGACCTTGAAGCAGTCAGTTCTGTCTGATCGCGATTGCAAATGCATGAAAATCTCTCAGTAAGCCAACCTGACTGTCATGAAACGGCAGGAAATTATTCCCCAGAACAATATTCGACTCTTTTGGAAGATGTAAATAAGGAAAGATCATCTTAGGAGGAATCTGATGAATCAGATCGGGATGGAGAACTGACTGATTGCAGCTACCAGTAAACCGATTCTAAGACTGATGTGGATGACAATCCAGTTCACGAAGAAACCTTATTCTACCATAAAAAATAAAGTTATTTATAATTAAATAAGCGTAGAATTGGAAAGTGCAGAATGGTGTATAAAGAGAGCCAATCTAATTCGAGTGTTCTAGAAAGCAACTTGCCCGCATAAGGTTAATATACTAAAAAGTGGAATATAATATTTTATCAAAAAATGGAAGGTGATAGAAAATCGTTAAAGCGTGAGGAGCTGACAGATATACTTTAAGTCAATAGAGATTTTTTATGATATCTATAAAACATTCTTAATGAATGCTTAGAAATTTTCTTTTGACATTCATTATGATTTAGTTAATATTGTTTTTATAATATTAATAATAATATTCATAATATTAATAATAATATTCATAATATTAATAATAATATTCATAATATTAACAATAATATTCATAATATTAATAATAATATTCATAATATTAATATTGTTTTCAGCGCCACGCGGTTTTGAAAACTCGTTTAAAGCATCAGATTTCTGACAACACATTTTCTTGTTACTTTTAATTACTAATAAGAGCATGTTTCAAAAAACATTTTTAATGTCTTCTATATTTAGTCAATATATTACATAACTCATTAGCTCCTTTCAAACGGAATTAAACTCTCTAAATGTTTCATTGTTTTGATCTAATACCTTTAAAACCTTAAAAATTAGCTTTTAAAGTGAATAATTGAATCTTTATTGCTTTTAATCAAGTCTCTAAAAATTTATCCATGGCAGGTTGAGAAATTATAAGCATAAATATGGATTATCCGTTCATGACCAGAACATGAAAAGTGGAAAAATACGGCTCAAATGCTTAGAGGGTTAAAAAAATTAGAGTCAGTTAACTGTGTGTTACTGAGTATGCGATATTGTTCAGAACTATTTAGAATTCAACATTTGAAAAACAAACATTCAGATATCAGGAACTTCAGATATAAGGTCCAAGATTAACAACTTTCACTTTAAACAAAAGAAGAATCAAAGAAAATGATTGAGCACTATATACAGTGAATATTACGAATGTAGAATCATGAATAAATCAGAATATTTACCATTCTTATTGTCTTTAATCATCGAATCCTTTGTTCCTTTTCCTTTCTTTACTTTTTCCTTTTCATTGTCATAAGCCTTTGCAGACTTGATATTCAAAATAAAACTAAACCCTAATAACATCAATATAAACCATGCCGAACACATTTTATACCTTTTATCTGCAAGAAAGTTATGAAATTAATAATTAAGATAGAGATTTTTAAAAGTTAGTACTATTCCTCACAGCTGATTAATAACCTTAGTTTTATTTAACTTTTTAAAGATTTCATATAAAAATGAAAAATAAAATCATAATAAATGAAATCATTACTCCAAAATAATAAGAGACTTCTATTAATATCTTCATCCAATTATTAAACCCATCCGAAGTTTTTTACCAATTTTGTTAACAATACAAATAAATAGTTTTCAGCTTCGGAGCTAAATATTTTATGTGTTTAATGTAATTAAATCAAAATAATTTGGAAGCTTTCAAGAACTTTCTTCAGTTTGAGTAAGTTAACTTTTCGTTTTGATGTTAATCAAGGACTCCATTGGATAGGATCTCGTAAATTTGAACTGAGTTCTCATGATGCAGACGTTCTTTTATAAGTGAGCTGAAAAAAGTAGATTTTTTTAAATTTTTATTATTTTCGTCTCTTTAATCTATAATTTATAATTCATTAGTATGAGTATTATGGAATAATGAAATCATTTTTTTTCTGAAATTCACTACCAGTGTCTCCAATCGTATAGAATCAAAACTTAATTATATTTACGGATTTATTGATAATTGAGTTTTGAAGAAATTAAAATAATATGTTGACAACGAGAATACACAAGTGTACAGAATTTCAAAACATTTCTAGCATATCACGAAAGAAGTGAAAACTCGATTACGAAAATCGAGAATTACAAACAGGAAATAAGTCAAATTTAAATAATAGTGTGAAATAATTATATTTAATAAGTTGTCTAGGCAACTCAAAAAAAAAATTGAAATTTGAAAATAGCTGTGATGAAAACTAGTTTTATAGCCAAATAGCAAATGAAAACGCATAAAAGCTGTTTCCCGCGTAGTAATAAATATTTGCCTTTTCTTAACATTTAACAATCATCATCGGAGAGTTCCTTAAACAAAGAAAGGATTTAATTTAGAAAAATATTGAAAAATTAATTTTTTCAACATACTTTTGAGGAGTAGGCAGGAATAATGAAAATTTTCAACAATGGCGAAATGAAATGTTTGTCTTATATGATATCACAGAACGTTTTAATACTGTATTTGAAAATGTATTGACATTTAATAATAATCTCTTGTTTCAGGAAAACAAAATAAAAACATTCATAAAATTCTCCAAACTTGCAAAACTACATATAAAAATATTACGTATTATTTTTAATGGTTTCCCTGAATTCGATGAACATCAGAAATCTGAAGTTGCTCCATAATTACCACGCATTTTCTTTTAATTAATCATTTATTTTATGAAATTTATGAAACTCGTACTCGGTATTGCAAATAAGAAGAGAATTTCTCGGATACAGATGTAAAATAGTGTAATTATTTAAATTCTTATCTACTCTACTCTGATTAATTTAACTTTTCATATTTGATAATAAACATGCTAATAAAAAACATTCAAATAAAAAATTAATTCAGGCAAAACAAAGTGGAAATACTTTTAATGTTTTAAAAGATGTAAGGCATCTATATAATTCAACATCGAAAACTACACAGTACTAAATCTTGCCCAAAGTTTTATTTTCTTTAAAATTATGTAAATTGCCATTTTCAAAGTGTGCAGTCGGATTTTTTGGTCCTATTTATCTATATTCTTATCATAAAATTATAAGGTATTTTTACGTCAAACTAAGTTCAATTTTCAATATCAGATAGTAATCGTTTTGTATCAGATTGGCTCGAAATATATTTTTTGTAAATAATTCTTTTATGACAATAATTTACTTTTATGACCATAAATTACTTTTTATGACTATAATTTACTGTGTTCTTACTTTTACTATTAGTATGTAAAAATAAATGATTTTATCACTAATCAGAACAGATTGCATATGTTGAACTAATTAATAGTTTTTAACTATTGCAATTTAATTAGTGAAGTTTAATTTAAATATTAAGATTATTGTAATTTAATTATTTCATTATAAGCAACCTATTGATCAACGGATTTTAGTTGGTTCGATTCTGTCAAATTATTTGCCATTAGCTTCAGTTTACAGCCAGAAACTCAGAAACCACTGCTCTAAACAATCAAGGGTTAACAAATACAAATAAGTTTTAATAAGTGTGTAATGTATCCAAACCGAATACATGGTTGCACCTCTATGACTTATCGAGGTAATGAGATTATGAAACAGGTACTGTGGCATATTCTCCTACTTCCGCAGAAGACTGGTGTGCAACTGATGGCATATTTCAAAGTGGGAGGAGGAACAGTTTTTCGCTGACCCCTCCAGAGCTCCTTTCGAAAGAATATCCCCAAAAGTTTTGATTAAGTTAGCGTCTGGGAAACATGTTGGTTAATGCATGCGAAGAATTCATGGAAGTCATCAAATGGTCTTGCGCGATGTGGCCTGGCATTATCGGCTATGACAAACGAAATAATTTCCGTTTACGACAACCTAAGTACAAAATGTCTGAGGAGGATCTGATCTGATCGCTGCATGATTTAAAGGCTGAAGATGCGTTTCTAAGGAGGTGCTGGACGGAGCATCCGTTAATTGTAATACCAGCCCAGACTATCACTCTGCCTTTCCGAAATCAGCTATTATTACTCAAAAGTGAAAGCTTATTAAGCGTCGCCTTCTCTCTAAATGGTAATGCCAAGTTAAATAGCAAGTCGGGTTTCGTCTGCTAAATTTGCACCATTTAACTTGTTTCCCTCTGAGGCGCGCTAATGTCCGTCTTCGACAAGAAGGAACAGTAGCTTGCTATGAAAAACACAAACAAAATTGACTGCGATCATAAAAACCAATACTGTTGAGTCTGTTACGAAAGATTCTGAATTGAAACGCTAGTACCAGTTGATCACTGAAAAGGAGCGAACTTCATACTGCAGTTTCTACTGGTCGTAAGTGTTCGAAAACCAGCCCGTATTTTTTTTCGTGCAAGCCGACGACTTCGTCTAGTCTTCGATCAATGTGTCTAATGTGTCGAAATTGCAAAATCTTTTTCAGTTTTCTGAAAAAGACTCTTTAGAACACTTTAAAGGTTATTGCTATAACGTGTCACTGTGTTGTCCACTGTTAATGATGTTACGAGACTACCGATTTGGATGATTCATACTATTTAGATGTCGTTCTCAGTGAAGAGAAGTACCTAAAGCATGTCGGTTGCTTTTAACGAACTGAGATACATGAAGCTTTCTTATTTTAACATTTTACATTTCTTATTAATTTACCAGTAGCGATACATAAGACGATTCGAAAAGGTTGTGACAAATTGACAATCTTTCAGGGTAGGCTACAAATGCAAGACCAATGTTTTACATAGCAGCATATAGAACGGGAACGGCAGGCTTGATGGAAAGCGACAAAACAGGATAAAAGATAAGATATGGTTAAGTAAGATATGGTTTATAGACCATGTTTATAGGACAATAATGGATAAGGTTACTGAAAACTCTTTAAGTTGCTTACAAGAATACAAGCCTAGAAAAGGCATAGGAAAGAAAGAATCATGGATTAGTAAACAAATTCGAAATTTTCAGGCACGTCAAGCATACGTGTGTGCTGCAATAACTCTTGTTAAGTGCGGACACATTATGACATTTCATGGTGGAACAGGTGTTTCTTTAGAAATCTTTCATGATTCTAAGGAACTGCTGCTATTTCTGTTTGCTGCCTCATTCAATAAATATGCATAGGGGAAATGCAGGGACATTGATACACTCTTTTTTGGAAAGATAAAAAAATGATTTTACCAACGGAAATAATTAGAACTAATACACTATATTTATAAATTTGTTAATCTAATATAGTATTTCAGTCGAATTTTAGTCATTAATAGCATAATAAAATACTTATTACACTTTTTCCTAAAAATAGATTTGTATCAATCTGCCCCATAACCATGCGTACATTGATACACACGGAAATATCGAAAATAATGATGATTATTAGGTGTGAGATAGAAAAAAATTGATTTATCAATAAACTTTTCATTCCAAATCAATGTTTAAATGTCTATCAAAGTAACAAACTTTTATTTTTATCAAAAATCAACATTCTTAATGAGACTGGAAAAATGAAGCACTTTTGCCTCAGAAAATAATTTATCTCTACAAATAATAAAGGAGAATGAGTTTCAAAATACACTGGCAAGTTAAGGAACATTTCGTAAAATGCGAGAAATTTGCAATTAATACGAAAACTATGTTTCAAAACCAGTTCTGGAGAACCGTGTGACATTCAGTAGAGTATCATATACATATTACAGTGAAGATTCGGTCACGAGGGCAATTGGGGGGACCACCAGAAAGAGATGAAGGCGAAAATGGAGTTTCACCCATCCTGTTTCACAGAAAGCTGATAACGAGATGTAAATTTTATCAATGGTTATGGTTTAATGTGCATAATATTTACATGTATTTTCGTAAGCATAGCACAAATATTCGGGAAGATATAAATGTTTCTTTAAAAAATCCCAAATTTTTCCGCATGTGTTTTGCTTATAACATGCAGAGTTTTCATTCAAGTTATTCGAAATTTGCAGAACACTTGATAATATGTTACAGAAGTATTATATTAAACTTTGAAGTAATTACGTTGAATATTAAAGGAAATGTGAGTGTTTGTAATAAATAATTTTTTACTGCGCATGTGCGAGACACAGCGGAATTTTTCTTTCATAACTTCAAAGTCAAATATATAGACAGTTAAAAATTGACTAAATTTATAAATTGATTAAATTAATTAATAAAACATTAATATCAGATATATAGAGCAACTTTAAAAGAAATTCTATTTTAATCCCATTAAAATTCAGAAAGCTGTCGACATTTCACTGAGGTGAGTTTCAATTTCTCTTTAGAGAAGCTAAATGATGAGGGTTCTTGTACAAACTGATATTTTTAAAATTTGAATCTTCGAATAGTAACATTGAATTTTAGTAAAATTGAATATCCTGAATACCATGAACACTTATAAATTAAATACATTATTTAAATTTAATTTTCTCGAATACCTTTCGAAGATTAAAGTTTAAAAAATATGAGTTTGTGCAAGAACCCTAATCATTTAGCTTCTCTTAAAGAAAAATTGAAATTCACCTCAGTGAAATTCCGACAGCTTTCTGAATTTTAATGGGATTCAACTGGATTTTTTTTAAAAAAATTGCTCTATATATCTGGCTTTGAAATTTTGAAAGAAAAATTCCGCTGCGTCTCTCACATCCGCTGTAAAAAATTATTTAGTACAAACACTCACATTTCCTCAAGTATTCAACGTAATTACCTCAATGTTTAATACAATACTTCTGTAACATATTGTCAAGTACTCTGCAAATTTCGAATAATTTGGATGAAAACTCTACATGTTATAAGGAAAACACATGCGGAAAAATTTGGGACTTTTTAAAGAAACATTTATATCTTCCCGAATATTTGTGCTATGCTTACGATATTGCATGTAAATATTATGAACATTAAACCATAACCATTGGTAAAAGTTGTATCTCGTTATCAGCTTTCTGTGAAACAGGATGGGTGAAACTCCATTTTCGACTTCATCCCTTTCTGGTGGTCAACCAAATTGCCCTCGTGACAGAATCTTCACTGTAATATGTATATGATACTCTACTGAATGTCACACGGTTCTCCAGAACTGATTTCGAAACATAGTTTTCGTATTAATTGCAAATTTCTCGCATTTTACGAAATGTTCCTTAACTTTTGTATGCCAGAGTACTTTAGAGGGAGGGAATGTGTAACTCGAAGCCGTTTTTGAAAATTTTACTTAATTAAAAATTAAGGTAAATTTTCGCTTTCTTCCTTGATGACTTACGAAAATAATATAGCAGAAAACTAACTTTCACACCATCTGAAAATGCAAAAAATTATCTTTTCGATGATATCAATTAAGTTTCCGTTCAATCTACAGTTTTTTTCTCCAATTTTTATAAATTTGTAAAAAAAAATACTTAAACTTAATTTATAACCATACTTTTCATTTTTGTAATGAAATTCAAACCGCGTCCATTGTTTAAAAAAATACTTAATGCGTGTTTCTCTTAGATAGTTCATTTTTACGTTTTTTTTTCATTTTTGAAGACGATTTTCAAAGCAGTTGCTCTTGAGGCACGCCGATGCACGCAGAAGGTGCGTATCAATGTGCCTTGAGTCATTTGTATCAATCTGCCCTAACAGCTTTTTTTTTATTTAAAACAAGTGATTAATTAAAAACAATGCTTCAAAACTTAATATAGTTCAGAAAAATAAATGTTTTTTCTTACCTTTGGAATAGTTTCCCTGGCAGGAAAACGTAATTAGTGAAATAAATCACATAACACGTACTTAGAGTAAAATTTACTTAGACGAGAGGATTAGCTGTTCGATTCATTTGTAAATTACCTGTTTACTCAACATGGTCGAAAAATATACCCTGTTCTAAGGGTTACAGTGGCATATATACGAGGGGATATGAACATCTTGAGCCATTCCAATCATCAAAATTTATCGACTGTATCAATGTTCTCACGTATCAATCTAACCCAACTCCCCTTATATCATCTAAGCGCTGCTGAACAATTCTTTCCTACATTTGTTACATCTTTGACTAGAATATTACACATTTTAGGTCAGACAATGGCTTTTAGTAAGCACACATGACATTTTCACTTTATGTTCCTAGATAGCATTAATTTGTTTGGTTATGCTGGAGTTACCCATAAAGCTTATGAGAATACTTTCGAATTACGCTATAGATAAAATGGAATGACAGAAATATGGCTTCTAAAAATATGTTTAAAAAATCTGTTTCTATGGATTTTAATTTGTATGAGATAAAAAGATATTTACAACTAAGGTAAGAATTATTCCGTAGGTAAGATTTTGCCGTTGCGATGGTTCTAAGCAAACTTGTTCTACCATATCTAGCCAGGTC